>LOJH01006407.1:16647-29927 GCA_001685095.1 Ellobius talpinus
GGGGGGGGCTGAAAAATCATCCAGGTGTGTTTTATCCATTAAACCTGGGCTTTTTCTAATTCAGTTTGATTTAGTCTGATTTGTATTGCTGGATTGTTGCATCAGCGGAGAGGCTTACCGGGGTGCAGAAACTTTTCAAACACATATTTAAAACCCAATCCTGTGTGGGACACATGAGATTCCAAACCTAATAGTGGTACTCGGCATAATCTAGGGGTGATTGAATTATGCCTAACCTGTGACTTGCAGGCTGCACGTACCCCAGAGTGGCTATTTATATGGCTCAATATAAAATCATAAATTTACTTAAAACACATTGAGTTGTGTGTGACTTTTGTATAACTTACAGACAACAATGTTGTGCCACAAAGTCAGGTTAGACATATCTGACAGAAGGATGAGTGTAAATTCCATGCAAGTAATTCTCCCAACTTATATACGGGACTGGAGCATCCATAAATTTTGGTATGTGAGGGGCAAAGCAGCTCCGCTATGGAAACCTAGAGAGGGGAGGAAAGGGAGGGAGGGGGAATGGATAGATAGATGGAGGGATGAAGGGATAGATGGATGGATGGATAGATGGATAGACGGATAGATGGATAGCTAGCTGGGTTTTTGATAGGATTTATCAGATCACACAGACACTTTCTGTTCCAGTTAGATCTAGCATGAGAAGACGGTAGTGCTCAAAGGTGTTTATGACGTTCATTAGAGGAAACCTCAAGGCAGATGTGGACAGGGTGTGGATTCCAGGCTGGTTTGTAAGAAACACACTCACTGAACTATAACCCCCTCTACCCTTTCTCTGCACATGGGGCTTGTCACACACCATCCTGGCAGCCTCTGGAAGCAGCTCTCCTTGTTCTCACATTTGCTCTTCTCCCTCAACAGGCTTACAGCCAATTGCCCCTAGACACCTACACAGTTAACAGCACTGTGGTTCTCACAACTACAGTGAAAGCGTACTAAGAAATCCAGACAGTATTGTTAGCCCTTGCAGAAAGCAGTTATTCATTTCAATGATAAGACTAGCCACGTTTTCATGCCTTTCTTTCCCTTCCCTTCCTAGTACAAATGTACTTTTAATCCCAAGGCAGTAACTTTTAAGTAATGCAAATATAAGGTGGGTGTAACATATGCTTGTAATTCCAGCACTTGGGAGGTGGAGGAAGGAGGACCAAGGAAGATCAAGTTTCTTTGTGCCTAGGTCCACAGCAAGTTCAAGGCTGCCTGGGGTAGCAAGAAGGCCTGGGGTCCCTGGGGCAGGTGTAGAAAAAGGGACAATGTGAAGGTGATGAACAACAAAAGCAAACAGGAGTGAAAGGTGTGTGTGTATCAGAAAAGACTGAATCTGCTCACTACAAACTGGGCAGAGGGGAAACTTGTCCAACCAGGTGGAAAAACTGAGTCAAATGAACCTCTTCAGGACCTGCACCTTTTGCACTAGAGAATGATGGGTTTCCTCCTTTCTTACTACAGTGAGATCCCTAGCGATCTAGAGTTCCAGCAGCTCTCTCTGTGGGTGCTGCCATCAGCAATCAGCTTCAGACTATACAGAAAATAAGATCACCTTCTTTAATGCCACCGTCACTTTGTATAGTCTTTGAAATCCCAAACACTTCCTAATCACATTGAAACCTTTGATGATAGCCATATTTAGCTTATTATTACTGTCATCATCATCATCATTATTACTATTATTATTATTGATTATAGTCAGTCCTCTCTGGGGAGACAGATCAGTCAGTAAACTGGCTGCCACATAAGCATACAGACATGAAGTTCCATCTGTAGAACTTTGGTAAAAACAAAACAAAACAAACAAACAAACAAAAAGCAAACAGCCAGGGTGTTGTTGCTGTCTACAACCTCTGCACTGGGGTGGGGCAGGAGAGTCTTTAGAACTTCTTGGTCAGCCTGCCCAGTCAAAAAGATGATTAGCCTCCACAATGTACACATACATATTCACACATACATGTTCATATAGCCACATGGACATCTGCATACACATCAACCCCCCCTCCCCAAATTCCCTGGGCTTACATTTCTATTTGTTTGCTTTAGTTATATCTTTTCATAACAAGGGCAAATAGCTTCCTCACATTAGATTATTTTTGCCACCCTTCACACCTGGCTGTTTTTGACACATGAATTTTATACAACCAGAAGAGGGGTAGTCAATGTCGAGGTTAGTGTAGATGCCCGAGAAGCCAACGCTCACCTGTCAATAGTTTTATAAATATGGATCAAGGAATGAAATATCTATTCTGATGGTTCATATAGGGGAAGCCGAGGGACACCAAGATGTGCCATAAAACTTACCCAATGGCTGAGTGATCAGTGTGGGGAAAGTGTCTGGATGTGGAGTGTACATCTAGGGACCATATCCTTAGTCTAAACACCTGAAATGTCCCAATACCTTAGGTTTCTTAAAAGCTACACATGGGAAATCCCTCACCTAACGTATGATTAGCTGTAGTACAGCATAAAATTCCCTCTGGGATGTGGGTATAAAATACTGTACACGAATCATCAGCGAAGTCCTGTTTTCAGTAAATCTTACCCTCAAGCTATCTCATTACATACAGGCACATATTCCTTCACCTCCCAAAGCAGCAGAAGTCTTACAGACTTTCAGTACCAAGCAGCTGAAATAAAGGATAACTGGATTAACTTTTTTTTTTTTGCTGCTATTGCCTCTGTGTAGTGTTCTGAGCTGAGATTGTCTGGAGGGAGTTTGCTACCCACAAAGTTCTCCCATGACATCAGGCAGGCGAAGAAAGCAAGATTCCTGAACTGGGGGCGGGGCTGGGGAGAGTGCCTCTGGAGACCAGGGAGGAAACTCTGAAGTTCTCTGCCCAGAGCTGGGGTGTGCAGCGGTGGGGTCACACAGGGAGCCTGGCAGGTCCTCAGGGGCTCCAAAGCCTGGGAATTACCTTGTAACTAGAATGTGGGAGGTCAAAGTGGTAGACTCTAAAACCAACAGCCAGCAAGAGGAAGCTGCCTTTCCATAAGCACCTGGGGAGAGGTCGCTGTGTACCAGGGGAGAGGTGCAAGCTGGCCATAGGAAGCCTGCAAAAACACTGCTGGAATCCCCAAATGAGGAAGTGCTGAGCACCCATTAGCCGCTGCTGAGACCCAGCTGCATCCATCCAGGAAGCCAGAAGCCCCCAGAGAGAACCCTCTGAAATGTGCCATGGCCAGGGACACCAGATTCCAGCAGCAAGAGCCCAGGGAAACCATGTCACCTTCCCTCAGGCAGGCTTTCTCCTTTTGTGTATTTGACACACCTCCACAGGACTTGATCCGTAGGTTAGAGTGACCCTGATGATGCAGAAAGAGGGACTCATGGGTAGGGGGAAGAGTCTTCATCAAGTATCCTTTTCCCCAAAGGTTCTAGAACCATTCAGGGTAGAGCTGGGAGAAGCAGAAGCAAACTAACTGGACACGAAGATGGAGCTTTCACTGTGATGGTAAGAACCCTCGTCTGAAACTAAGGTGAAGACTCTAAATTATTTAAAGACTGCAGAGGCCATGGGTCCTATCTGAGATACTATTCAGGGGGAGAAAGGGGAATTCAGAGGAGCAAGGGAAAAAATACATCGTTCTTTCCCCTCTCTAGGGATCGAGCCAGAAAACAATACTAGGCTTTCCCGCCTGTTTGACTTGATGTTTGCACCCGGCCTCTGTGAACTGCCTATGGTTGCAGCCTTTGCTCTGGTCCTCACAGATAGCAGTGTGAGGGCTGCATCCAGCCGCACTCGCTAACTCCAATGCCCAGCCTGGCTACTTGTTACTCAGGGAATGTGGGCAAGTTGTTCCAGTCCCAGTCCCTGAGTTTCTTAAGGCAACAATGCTAAGCAGGATGGCCTAGCTCAAAGGCCGCAGCTTGGATTCAGTAGTGACAGTTCATGGCCGGGCATCCCATCCATTCAGCAATGCAAGCTTGTATTGACTGTCGCCTCCCTGTCCACAACTTGGCATTAATAATCACCTTCATTCTGTTTCAGCTTTACAGCCGCCTAACAATCTTTTTTTTTCCTTCTTCTTTCTTAAAACGATTCCATTGCTCTCATACAATAGAGTTAGTACCACCGCTGTCAAACTGGATTGCCTGCAGTTTCTGCCCAACAGGTCACTTGCATGTCCCCATTTTGTTATTTGAGGCCCAAAGAAAATATGTTTTCAGATTTCAAAGCAAACAGTTATGTGAGCAAAATGGGCCAAAGCAAAAAATAGAGAGAGCCATTATTATAAATGAAATCCAGCCCAATCCGGGTGTGTGTGTGGGGGGGGAAGAGAGCAGGGCGATCTCACGCTTGGTGGATTTTTATGCTCCTGTCCTTCTCCAAGGTCCTTTAGAGGACCTGAGCACAGCATCATTTTTACATGGAAATGAATCATCTTTAAACCGCAATGTGCTTCTCTTTAAACGGACAAAGAAATGAAACAGAATGAGAAGCAAACAAAATCACATTTCTGCTTTAACGTTCTTGGTTTCAGCAAAGGAGAGGTGGTTCTGAGGCCACCGACCTCTATTCAGGAGCTCTGCCTTTTACCTGGGATTATAGAAGTTGATGCTATGTGTAGCTCATGGCAAAGGCCCTGGGGGAATATCATGGCAAAATACTTCACTAAAAAGTAAGGTTATCCGAATTCCTAGTGAACAACCAATAGCACGGCCACCCTACGTCAAATAAACACAGGACGATGCTGCTGCAGACCAGCATTGTTCTCTCATGTACCCTTTCTGTAGCTCCACCTTCATCGCTAACACTGTGAGAGTCCATGCGGGACAAAAGTCCAGGGCCTCTGCCCTCTGTGACACACCAGTCCCTCAGTTATTGTGGGTCTGAGAATGAGCTGGCTGCCTTCATGATCTGGTCCAGGAATAGTTGCCAGCAGCAGCATCTTGGTGCACGCTCCAGAAAGTGGAGAAGAAATGCTGGTGCTAAGGCTTGGTTCCGGCTGACTGAAGTGGCAGGAAAAGCTAGTTCTGAGCTGCTCGGACCTGGAAGATTTTGTCCAGTTCTCCCTCCCACATTGACCTTCTCTATCTATATTTTGTATATCATTGCTTTTCCTTTTACTGTATAGATTTGTAGCCCAAGGCTCATAACATAGAAAATATCTCTTCAGCAACACATATAAACAGAATACTTCTGCAAAATGTTCTCATTTCTGATGCACAGCCTTTGGGCAAAAGGTAACATTTGCTCTGAAATAAATATTAAAATTGGTGTTATATGGATATGTGAAACATTTACAATGAAGGACACAAAAATAAGGCAGCATTTTCCCCAGGGGAGGGGCCCAGTCCTTCATGAATACATTGGGCACTTTCTGTATAAATGATCTTTAAAAATTACCTATTAATACAATGACTGCTTCTTTCCAAACACACGTGGCATCCTGTAATTGTACTGATGCTGTTCAGGTGCTTTAAGGTTCATCCTTAATATGGATGCTCCTCATCTCACAACAGGATTACAGCCTGGTAAAACCATCAAACACTGCAAATACCATTTGGGGAAAAGGCATTCACCCATGTGCTACGCCGAGTTGTCTTTTTTAGCAACACGGCACCGCAGCAGGCCAGCTGCTTGCCACTGTGACCTCAAGCCTGACTGTGAGCTGTGGCTTGCTTCTAGTTAGCCAGAACCACAGGAAGGGATGCCATGGCACTTTGCTAGTCCTTGGGAGAGCAGAACCACTTTCCACACTTGAAGACGAATACACGTGTACCTCTTTTGCATCACTGCAGTCAAAACCAGTAAGCGAAATCCTGGGCTAAGCGGGCCTGCATTTCTGAAGCAGGCATTACGAACTTCAAATGTCTGATGACTCCACAGAAGTGACCTACGCCCCAGTGTCAGGAACTTGACCCGGATGTCAGAATGGAGGGCACTCTACTCTATCTGACAATGCCATCCTGTTACTGTGTGCCTAAAAATGTATGTCTACTAAAGCCCTCCTCTTACTAGTAGTAGGTGCTCACTAAAATGCTCACCAAGATGACATAAACTGATAAATACTGGGTAAAATAAATACCAAGTGGACCACTTTATATTTTAAGGGCCCAGTGGATACATGGAATAGAAACCTTGGAAGACAGGAATATTTACCAATTTTGAATGATGCTTGAGATACATCCTTCTGGTGCAGGATCATAGTCCACTGGCACACAAGTACAAAGAAACCATTCACAACCTAGCGGACACTAGCATCGCACTGTGCTTGAGACAACGCACAGATGGGAGGAAGGCGGTATGGCAGAGCCACTGGGTGCATCTGAAACAATACTGACTACTTTGTGTTTGTCAATGAACGCTAGAATTACTCTCCATCTCCTGAAGGGCTTTTGGAAGAGTGGCTGTTGGACCACTTAATCCTCTGCCTTGAGTGTCATCTGGAAACAGTCAGTTAAAATTTCCTTTTTTTTTTCATTTCTAAGGATTCTGCCTCGGTTGTAGGATAAAAATAATCTTAAAATAAGACACATGAGATGACAGACATATTTTCAGAGCATATTACTTTCATCTCTTAGCACCTAACATATCTTATATAAAATAATCTTTGCTTAGAATGGTGCAGAGGGAACATTCACCATGATTTCCACTCAGTACTATTTGGGCGATCAAGTAGCGAGGTGCACAGGAATGCCAACCAAGTTCATTTCAGCTTGCCCAGGCCCTTCCAGCTTCTGAGAGCCTTGGAATGCAGGCAGAAGGTACCAGATAGGGGGCTGCTGTGCCAGTCTGTTGATGTGTGGACATAAAAGCATGGCCTTGAAGAGACTGGCAGAGGCTTTGTATAGGGTATTGGAATGAAGTCTATGACCGCAGGCTCTCGCCCCTCTATGGCCTTATGTGCTGTCTCCCTCCCCCTTCTGCTCCTCCCTCCCCCTTCTGCTCCTCCCTCCCCCTTCTGCTCCTCTCTCCAACACCTCATGGATGTTCTTTGAACTTCCGTAAGTTGACAAGCCACCAAACCTTTGGGAATCCTTCCATAGCTGCTGTCTTTTGGCCCAGGCAATCTCTTTTGCTCCTATTATGGAGCAGTGGTCCTATCTCCTCTCCCAAGCAGTGGCCTGGCTCAAAGGACCGCAGCACAGCACCCAGGGCTGGTGGGAGCAGAGTCTGGAGCCTTTTGCATGGATTATTTTCCGGTATGTTCAATTCCCTTAAGGCAAATAAGTAAAAACCAACGTGACGTCTTCTTTGTCAGTTCAGATTGCTTTGAGCCTTATCTCATCCCTACTCTGCTGCAGAGAGAAAAAGAAAAGACAATGGGGGGGTAGAGCAAGCTCAATGGAGGCTTCCTGAGGATCCTGATCACCTAGACTCTGAATTAAAAGTAATCTGATAAATACTTAAAGTAAAAAACTACAGACCCCTCTGGGAAGAGCTTGCATTAGACCTGAAAACAGAGGCCAGTTCACAGCGTTCTGCCAGTGTCTCCTCATTACGAGACACTACCAGCCTCTGTAGTAACTGTAACTGTAGCTTCATAACTGTGACACTTCAAATTCCTATTTATTCAAGAAAAACTATTCCCTGAAATGGGGGAGGGCTGCTGTTTGCTTTGGGAATGCTACCCTCTGCCTGCAGTTTGTAGACTGGCTTTTGTTTATTGTGTACTGAGAGGGAGTTTTCTGTTGTGTTTTAACAGAAAAGCGTATCTTTGTTCAGGGCAATAGGCCAGAACTGAACTTCAGCGCCTCTCCATCTCTCCAACTTCTGAGTCTCTCTATCACAGCTTCACGCTAGAGAAATCCGCTAGCGGCCGATCAGCAGCTGCATCTCACCAGCCAGTGCCATGACAGGTAGGACACGAGCTCTTTACTGCCCAGTCCTGCTCAGTATGTATCTTCGGTCCCACTTGGATGAGGAAAGAGAAGCACCGAAGTTTGGGTACCATGCTTGAAACCGCTGCATTGCTATGCTTTCTGCAAACCTTAGCTCTGATGAGACTCAAGCCTGTACCCTGTGCTGCTCTGGGCTACCACGGGAACATGGGTGGTGACATCAACCACAAGCATGGAAAGGACAATGTGGCCTGCAGACTGTTCACCAGGCCTAGCCTGGTCTGGCCAGTGAGGAGGAAGCCCTAACTAGTACTACTGTTTATGTCACAGGATAAAGTAGGGAGATGAGACAGGGAGGTGACCTGAAAGCTTGGTGACCAGAGCCATTCATAAAATGTAAAAACAAGCCCAAAGAATACAATATGAGGTAAAGACAATACAATCTCTTTGTCTGATGAGATTCTCCAAGGGGCTCTCGAAATGTCACAGCATCCTCCTTTGTGAAAAATAAACATTCTAGTGTCTAGCTAAGGAAATTAAAATATCTTGGGAGCAATGGAAACAATAACAGATTCACGACCCGAGAGATAGAATCAGATTGATTGGAAAAGCCCCATCTTCTCGGGGCTGCTCCATAAGAAGCCTGGGGTCGCATGGACCATGTTCTGTCCTCCAAGATGTGCTCCCAGGAGGGGCACATTAGTCAAGACAACAAGCAGAGGAACTAGAAGGAACAAGGACACCAGGAGGGGCCTCTTGACTCAGAAAACTTGACTGACCCTCTGCTACATGGCAGGCAGGGGAAAGAATGAATGGCATATGGAGCTTACATGTATGGCGCAAATAAATATTGCATGTGGCAGGGCAGAAATGGATGTTGAATGGAAAAAGAGAGCAGAGATTTAACATGGTAGAAAGTGCTGTCAGTGCTCACAGGAAGGACTACCATAAAGAAACGAGGAAGTGAGGGGCCTCCAGGAGTCAGTGGAATAGAGAAGGCTTGCTTCTTGGGTTTGGAGATAAAGGGACAACTAGCGGAGGGTAAGGAGAGCTGGGCGAGGATATTTATTTCAAGATGGCAGAAGTGGGGTATCCTGTGCTGATGGGAATATACAGTAGAAAGAAGAGTGCCCAGGCTGCAGGAGAGACCCGCACATTCAAAGTGGAGGACTAAAAAAAAAAATCAACTTCAAAATGAACATGGAGGGACAGTGAGTCATAGGTGTCAGGAGATGGAATCAGACATTTACTATTGCCTATGACACCAGGGAGGCGGTTCTGAAGGAATTCACAGGAAGAGTGGTGTAGGTGTGTGCCGCTCCTCAGAGGTGGCACAGGGAAGGGGTGTGCAGAGGCTACAGGCTGAACAGAAAGCTGCAGGGAGGTTCTTAGATGCGGGAGAGTCAGCAGTTACGTAGGGCAGACGGTGAGCTACCACAGAGGCAGAGCCTCATAGGCGCTGGAAGCTGGAGTTCTCCATCTGCTCCAAGACTCCTGCCAAAAGCAAACGGTCTGAATGAAAAGTCTACCTACAGAACTGGGAAGGGGAGTGTCGCTTTTGCGGATTTCCAGTCTACCAATGGGGAATCTGAAACCCTAAGCAAAAAGAGCTGAACTCCTATAGAGATTGGGTTGTGTGACCCCTGATCAAGTGGTCCTACACGACAGACCCTGTGCCAGATGCTAGAGACCTCGCGGGAAAGGGACAGGTGTAAACCTTGGGCCCATGGCATCCTGGGGCATCCTCACACATCTTAGGGAGCAGAGTGCACAGTTGAAAGTTCACTAGGTGAGAGTTCCTGGCTGGATTCTCACAGAAGTGTGGCCTGTGCCCATAAGGTGAAATGGCTGGGATGGCCTTGTGCGTGAGGATATGGAGTGTTTGACACGGACTACACCACTGACTGCTATGTGACCCTATGTACCCATCTGTGTACACTTCAGGCTTTTTACTCTCAAGGAGGGATGGTGCTGGGGGTGCACATATTGGCTTCTGTTGTGGCGGGAGGGTACAGCCGTTCTTGAGCTCACAGGTAAGTACTTAGGGTTGTCTCTTCAAAGGGAGGGGTACACAAACTGCTTTTTTTCCACTCAGAAGGCTTGGAGAAGATGGGGATCAATAGCCTCGTGACCCTTGTGCTGTCTGTGTGGCTGAGGCCACAAGGCTCATCAATCTATAGAACCCATCTTTAGGGAGGCGTCACATGTAGGAAGAGTTTTGATGCAGTCACACATTGAGCTTTAACAGGGATTGAGTTCATCACCAAGAAAACTTTCAGCAAATTGCACTGCATTCAAATTTGTCAAAAATAGACTACTTGAGGTCAGACTCCCAAAGTTGAACCAACACCAGCTACTGAGATGCATTGACCAAATCACCTTTTTTTGCATCCCATGGATCATGACTCTGCTGGCTGTGGTGGCTGCAAAGACCCCCACATGTAGTTAATGTACTGTGGAAAATCCTATCAGGTAAAGGCTGCTTCCAGACTTAAAGAATATAAACATTTGAACAGGTAAAACAATCAAGATCCAGAATGAATTACTCTGCAATGAAATGAACACTTTAACCAGACAAAGGATAGTATAGAAGAGGCTGGTTTACAGTTCAGCCTGCAAAGTTTAGATGGGATTCCTATAACAGGTAGGAGGAGAAGAATGTTAAATTACGTTCAAGTATGCTCTAGGACTCTGAAACTTCTCACTGCCAAAGCTGAATTTACTATTTCCAGAGTTAAAAAAGGAAAGAAAAACATAAAACAAGTTTAAAGATAAACGAAACCAAGTAATAAGCATGAAAATCTTAATTGTTGTACAACGTACTAAGCAGATGGTAAGAAAATGTGTGTGAGAGATTCTGTCTATGAAGAAACAGACCCTACAGCAAAGGATACAAGAGAAGTGAGCTGGGTGAAAGAGTAACGAAGGTAGCTAAATAGGAGGCTGGCTTGTCCTTCCTAGCTAGGCTAGCAATAGCACATCTGTGCTGGCTGACATCCTACATCTTATACAGACCCAGACCTCAGGCACAGAAGCAGAATCTTTTTAGGTATGTACATGTGTGATGTTCCTGGTGGTGCAGCCTATGAAACTACTTGATGGGAGTTTATGGCTCACCAAGGAGACCCTCAAGGAAGAACTCCTTGGGGATGCTCTGCTGGGGCTTTGAAGCAGGTGGCTGTAGTCTAGAGGTCTGTGACAGCCTCTAATAACATTAAGAGCTGATGTTAGCCTACTTAACAGTGTGTTAATGATGTGTTATGTCTACCTGTAACATGTCAGCTTGCAATGGATTATCCATGCATTAGAAAACATTTGGCCAAAAACTGCAGGCCAGAAACCAAGCCACTAAAACCTCCAGTCGGTCAGGGCCTAGTGCACTGAGGATGGAGGCCCCAGGCTTGGAGCTGAGGTGTGCCACACAGACACATCCCATCTCCAAGGCAATGCTCTGGGCAGCAGTTTCCCTGCGTTAGCTTTGAGGTTCGCACTCTGCTGTGAAATTCTTCTTTCTTTATTGACAACCTGAGGGAAGGTATTGGATTTTTCCTTTTTGTGTAAAATCTTTGAAGATAGGTGGTGGCTTGTGTACATTTATCTGTTTGACTTACTAACACATTCTGCATCACTCTGAGGGTTATGAGTAAACAGCAAAGAGGCTGAGCCTTCCTGTATTTACAAATTTAACGGGAGAAAGATTTTAGTAAATGAGGCCGGTGCACCTATAGAGTAAATTTCTCCACAACTGGCCACCAAAATGAAATTTATCCCAGGAGATAAAGAAAAGAACAATATCTATAGATATCACTGTCCGTTTCAATAAGTTTCTCAGTGAGCACAGTCTGTGGACAAAGCACTATCAATACCTAGGTTCTCATTTTTTCATGCCAGCTTTTTTAAACAGTTTGACAGACAGCACAGAGGGATCTACTTCCCAGCTTAGGAAGTCATGTGTCACCCATCCCAAAGTTTGTCTCTCCATGCAGAGGGAAAAAGACAGACACTTCTCTTATCCTTCCTCTCTGACTGATGGGAAGGGCTCCTTTAAGCAAAACTCTAAAAAAAATAAAGTATGTGTACGTGTGTGTGTGTGTGTGTGTGTGTGCGCGTGCATTTATCAAATGTTCCTTTATGGTAGGACCATTTGACAGCCTTGGTTTAGCTCTGCAGCCAGACTGTGAATGTGCCAAACAGTGCCTGGCAGGGCAGTGGGGAATGAAGGGGATATAAAGATTGCAATAGTTTTTCAGAGACTAGTTTTCTCTGGTCAAATAACTCATACGGAAGTATAATGGCCCCAACATCCTCTAGTGATGTATGGAAGGTCATGGTACAATGGACCAGAGCAGATGTTGGCCTTCGCCGACTATATCTGGGGACCATTATTCTCCTGTGACTGCAGAAGGTCATAGAACAATGAACCACAGCAGATGCTGGCCTTCATTGACCATGTCTGTGCTCCAGAATCCTCTCGTGCCTGTGCAAGGTCATGGAGCAGTGAACCACAGAAGGCAGTGGCCTTCATTGGCCATGCCTGAAAGGATTCAGAAATCCTCTGGGTGTTGGCATTTGTCAGCTGCCACAGGAGAACAGGAGCACAGCCCTCTAAGGTGGCTGGGGAGGTGACAGACAGGCTGGAAGCACTCAGCATGTAACCTGACACACAGAAGTTGTGCTAGGAATTTTTTACAGCAGAGACGTTATTTTTAATGGAAAGAAATTCGAAGTACCTTGTGGGAAAATTACATCCCTGGTCAACTCAAGAGTTGCAAAAAACAAAACAAAACAAAACAAAAAACCAAACATGTAAATTTAAGGTTTTCTTGTAAGATGAAACACGCCAAAATGAATTCCATTATTTATAAATGAATATTCCTAGAAGCTTAGGAGGTACGACATTAAATTTGTTACTTGCTTAAAGAGAATGCTCACGTGTGCTACACTGCCTTCCATCCCCTAATGTGCTTTCTTTTCTCTCAGTGTTTTCTCTTTTGCAGTATGTCTTCCATATTTCATTATATAGGCTTTTAGGGAGTTTATTTCTTTAAAGCATTATAAATGCAATTATGCTTTTAATGTCCATCTTCCTACACCTGCTAAAACCACTTGTAAGCTGTAGGGACTTACACGAAGTTTTATAGATGCCTTCAAGGTTTCCATGTATACAGTCTTCTCACACAAGCTAAACAGCGAGTAAGCTACTATAAGAAAAGTAGGCTAATGATATGGAACCGGTCTAGATTCCCACCAGCAGATGAATGAATGGATAAAGAAAATGTGGTGGTGGGGGGGAAGAAAATATGGGGTATGTACACACAGGAATTTTAGTTTAGCCATACAGAAAAACTTAGTTTCCATGCTTGCATGGTTAGCACTTTACTGATTGAGACATTTACCAAACAATACATCTATATAACCATAATCTACCTACCTACCTACCTACCTACCTACCTACCTACCTACCTACCTACCT
>LOJH01006408.1:3921-22361 GCA_001685095.1 Ellobius talpinus
AGAGAGAGAGAGAGAGAGAGAGAGAGAGAGAGAGAGATGAGCCCCAAGGATCCTCCTAGATCCTCCCTCCCAGAACTAGGATCACAGACATGACACATAGTGTTGTGGGTTTTTATTGTTTGTTTGTTTGTTTTTTACTGTGGTTTCCAGGGCATTAAATTCAGGCCCTCAGGTTTGCAAAGCAAGCAGTCTGCCAGCTGAGCCATCTCTCCTGCCTGGGTTCTGAACCAAACAGTCATACAGACTTTTGTGCTGAAGATTTCAAATCTTAAGGCCCCTGAAGACAAACAGAACAAAGGCCATCAATGAACTACCGGGAAAACCTTGCTTTCTTAATGTTTCCCCCAAAGCAGAAACAGATCATGAAGATTATCAACAAGACCTGTTCTTCTAGCCCTGCTAAAGGGAAGGCCATTTGCTCTCAGCAAGAGAGACCGTGGGGAAGCACAAGGCATGAGGAGGGTACAACAGAATATCTAAGACAACACGCAAACCCATTTTGGGGGGCACAGATTTCACTGTTCCCAGCACCAAAGCACACAGTTCCATTTGCAAATGACTCCTTCGTCCTTATGGATGAAGGGCCTCGCAGTAAGCATCCATCAGTCAATCCAGTTTATAAATTAAGTATTCCACAAAGTAAAGAGCACCATCCACCCAGGCAAGGGACAATGATAAGGTTAATGATGGTTGGCTTTTGTTGAAAATTCCCTTGACTTTGCAAGTTTAGAGAATGCAATGTGCACACTCATTCCACAGTTCCTAAAGGGCAAGGTGCTCGGCTGGGTAATTAGCCACTTTCTGCAGAAGTGTTATTTAAAAAAAAAACAGCTCTGGGATCTGGGAGGATGCCCAAGTTCAAACAGTATAAAGAGGCGCGAGTTGGGTGGGCCTCCTAACGGGTGGCCCTCCAAATGACTGTGAACAAAGTACCTCTGTGGATTTTAATAACACCAAGCCATGTATGAACAATAAACCAAGTAGGAATACTCTTGCACCCCCAAAACTTCCAAGATTTCTGAGGTGAGTGTTCCATCATGGCAGCGTGAGCTTAGTGGGGATTAACCACACTTGTTCACGTTTTAACAACAATAATAGAAAGGGTTCTGCCTCCTCAGATGGGCATTGGCAGGCGCCAGCAAGAGTACACCAGGCAGAAGAAATGCCAACATCAGGGCCCACAGGGGAGATCTTTTAGAACAGAGAACTCTTCACGGAGAAGATGGGAATATGGATGAGCGAACATGAGAACCTTTATACGAGAACCGTCAGCACCTCAGCCAGAGGGGCAGTCATACAAGCCTGGCATGGACAGGAACTGTTTCTTGTTATTTTTAGCAAACCTTTAATTTAATGTATCTTTTCTTTGCTGAAAAGGAAATGGTGAAATTAATAAATTGGGTTTCTTTCTAGCCTGGCAGGCTGCCTGTGGTGAAACGTAAACACGTGTACATGGGAGCTGGGATTAGCATTTACTGAAGAAAATGAGTAGTCAATATTTTAATGAGGAAGTCTAAGAAAGCAATAGCATGGAGCACGCTCAGTTGTCACTGGGGAGCTTTTTAAGTTAAGCCAACTAGTTCCAAATTACTACTTTGCTCGGCTTTCCTTTAAGGGAAGTTTTGACTTACTTAGGGAAAAAAATACAACTGTGGCATTTAGTTTTAAATATCATAAAATAGCTGTAATAGTTCCCTCCATAAATATATACACTAACCTATACACATCGTTCTCATTATATACATATGGAAAAGGAAGGGCAGCCACACCATTCTTCGGCTAAATGGCACATTTGACAGTGTCATCTGTCCATATTTTCCAAAGACTAAAATACCAAGTGAAGGAAACTGAGAGGACCTAAAAATGAAGGGTAGAGTTGAGGAGATAAAATTACCTGAAAGGCAACAGAGGTTTACAGACGCAAATAAAAATCAATGATAGCTTAAAGATGGAGTTGCACACATAAGAAAGATTGGAGTAGCTCATCAGATCAATTAGAAAAACACTACCCAGCATGCAATTTGTACTGACATGCCTTGGAAGCTTATTTCTGTCTTGCAGACAGAATTCATCAAGAACCAGGGAAAGAGAAAGTACTAGAACATTCTGAGAACAAGAGAAATGTAATGAGCTTGAGAGACAAACAGAAGACCTCAAATACCATCAGTCACCCTCAAATGAAATAAAATGACCTTAAGCTTTAAGAGTTCTGTGTTGACATTTCTGAACTTCAGGGTACTGAACAGGATGAGCCAGTTTTAAAACACACACTGAAACAGCGTTGCCTATGCTCCCATGAATACTCTCAAGAACACTTCATGTCTGGCAAATATTTAAGCATCTGTATGCTCTCCGGTTGGCCAAATTATATCTACCCTTCCAAACACAGAAATCATGTCAAATAAGAGGTAAGAGCAAGAAACGGTAGAATAGAAAAATCAATATCGTGAGCCAAGTGGGGCAAGACTGTGAATTTCAGGGCAGCCTGGGCTATGTTGCAAAACCTTCTCCAAAATGATACCCAAAGCAAGTAATCAAGAGGATGAAGGAAGCATAGTAAACTAAGAAAACACATGATGAGTTAGAATCGAAAAGGCCAGAGGGACACATGGCATATCTGATCAACACTAAATATCTAAGACATAGAAAGGAATATAAGGCCACGTAATCTTTTACACTTCACATTTTGATGGCGATGAAGTATCAGTATAAGCTGGAAAAATTCTTATGCATGAATACTGGAAGGAACATTCAAAAATATTCAAAGCAACTTTATGGGTAGGGGGTTGGGACTATAGCTCAAATGGTGGAGCTCAGCATATGTAAAGCCATAGGTTGTTTTTTTTAATCATCCCCAGCTCTATGGACACTAGGCATGATGATGTAAGACTGTAAAGGCAGGAGAGTCAGAAGTTGAAGGTTGCCGGGCAGTGGTGGCACACGCCTTTAATCCCAGCACTCGGTTGGCAGAGACAGGCAGATCTCTGTGAGTTCGAGGCCAGCCTGGTATCTAGAGACAGTTCCAGGATAGGTTCCAAGCTACAGAAAAACCCTGTCTTGAAAAAACACACAAAAAAGAAAAAGTTCAAGGTCACCTTCACCGCGTTTGAGGTCATCCTAAACTGTATGAGAACCTGTCTCAAAAAACAATGGTTATGAGATTTAAAAAAATATTAGCTTCAATTTAATAAACAGAATTTAAAACACAATGTTTCACAAACAAGCCTACTGTACAGCAATAGAAATGACAAGAATGTATGCAACTGTGATAGGATAGATGGATCTTAGAAACAATGCGGAGTGCAATTTGTCATGTCACAAGTACCAGCCTACACTCAGTATGATACAGTTTGTAATACTTGAAACTTAAAATATTTGAATAATATCTGCTTAATTTAACATATCTAGCAAATTGAATAGTATTTTGAAAGGCAAAGGTGCCATAGGACAAGATTCTGAATAGTGACCATCTCCTAGAGGGAAGGCTGGAAAGCATGAGCCATGGACTTGCTAGCCTAGCCTCCAACCAAGTTAATATGGTTGTGGCACTTGCTCCATTAATATGCCCTGTAACTGGCATCCCCAGCATATATTTCACTCTGTATGTATATCATATTCCTGATTTTAAAAAAATGATTGCAAAGAAATCATACAGCCATGAACACAGAGAAAATAGGGAAGGGTAAGTGTTCCTCTTACTGTTGATGGCTTCCACAACTATCACTGTGAGGGAGATTCCTGGCTTGTCAATCCATAAGATAAGCAACCTAACAGCTGTCTCTAGAGCAGTTGATGGCTCTCTCAAGAGAAGCTGGAATCTTCACCACAAAACACTCTCTACTAACCTACTTGATGTCTGCTCAGAAACAATTAACTACAGAGAAAAGGAAAGAGAAAGACCATGATGTCTCCCAAGGAAACAGCCTCAAAACTGAAGTGCTGAACTGAACTTTGGACAGAAGAGAGGGTAGAAGTGCATGCTGGGAACTGGAGTTCTCGTGGCTTTCTGTAGAACAGAGACTAACCACTTCAAGGGTTAGTAAAGCTCCTTGAAAAATAGGAAGTGAACGAGAGATAGATTCGTTTTCCAAAGTCAGATCCACATCAGCTGAGAGGACATGGTAGGAGACAATTTCTCCATTTAAAATCCAGAGTCTATTTCTCTACCTCTCAAATCTGGGTTGGTCATATGACATTCTTTGGTCCACAGAATCTTAGCAAAATGTTGAACTGGGCTTGAAAAGGGTTTGTGTACTGGAATTGGCCCCTCTTGATGCTTGATGTATGATTCTGAAATCAGGCACATATATGAAAGCATCAGAAAAAAAGTTCCCAGTTGATTTGGGAACTAACTGCTGTCACAGAAATCAGACAAGTGCACATGCACACATATATACACACACATACCACAGACACATGTACATGAACAAACACACAAACCACAGACACATTTGCATGCACACATACATACACACATACCCTCTCCCCCACACACACATGCATGTGCATACATACATTTCACAGGTAAGTCTTACAGAAGATCACACTAGCTAAGGCCAGACTGAAGAGCAAACATGTTAACTGGATCAAGAAGAACTTCTTACAGGAGGAGAACAATTAAGCACAAATGCTCGCTGTTCACTCAGAGAAGGCACATGTCGTTATAAATCAGAACAAGAACGGTAACAACAAATTCATAAAAGATTTTAACTTCCTCATAGTTGATCAAGGAGCCAGACCTAAATCAGAAAGCATGGCCCAAAGGAGCCCGATAAAGTAATGAGTAAATTCCCCTCTCTATAGCAAGCAACCCCTTTCCAATGGCCATGGACTCCTTCCCAAAAATGACCCTATATTCCAATCCCCCAAAGGATAATGCCAATACAATTAAACTTAAAGTCATGTGTCTTAAGTGATTAAGTAAAACTACAAATACAAACAGAATAATATTACAAATAGAATCTTAGAATTTCACCTTTTAAATTTTAAGATGACTCTCAGAAATCATTTGGGATTATGAAAGATAAAAACCCCACCTCAGGTTCATATTAAACGGTGCAAAGGTGAAAGCACAGCATGTAGAGCATTGTATGGCACCAAGTGAAACGGAAACCACGTGAAAACTTACAGCTTCACACATTTTCATTAGGAAACAGCAAGGTCAATGAATTAAGCACAACTTAAGAACCCAGCAAGGAGCCGGGCGGTGGTGGCACATGCATTTAATCCCAGCACTCAGGAGTCAGAGGCAGGTGATCTCTGTGAGTTCGAGGCCAGCCTGGTCTACAGAAGGAGTTCTGGGACAGGCACCAAAGATGCACAGAGAAACCCTGTCTTGAAAAACAAAACCAAAAATAAAACAAACAAAACAAAAATAACCCAGCAAGGAAATACAAAATGAAGTTAAAACTAAGAACTCCTACAGGCTGATTCTTCTTGATGATCTGTGACATTCACAAAGGAAAGACAATTGAGGAAGTGAGTTAACACTGTCTACACAGACTCACTCTGTAAACTCACATGTGTGTGGGGGGGGACCGGGTTCACAAACGTAAGCTCCAGATGAACTGATGCTTCAACAGAGGACTATAAATTCACCAAAACATTGATTCAAACCGTAATTTAAAAGAAATCAGGACCATATTGATGTCTTGAAAGAAAATTAGAGGGTGCAAATACCTTACTTCCCCTTGCCCCCTACCCCCCACCAGTGAGACAGCTACACACCCTAAGTCTTTCCCATTTAAAGAAGAGGGGAGGTCATTCTATGCTGTGTGAGCTGTGTGAGCTGCTCCAGAGCCTGGGAGAAATGAAAGAATGTTTATTAGTCCACTGTATGAGGCCACTGTAATTCCTGAGCAGAAAACCAATCATAACAACACAACGACACAAGTTACACAGGTAGAACTATAACATGCAGAAGCCCTAAGTAAAATGAGCATCACGTCTTAGAGACGAGGATTCCAATCCCGTAATTTATAAATACAACTCAGTCATCCTCCAAATCCAACGTGGAAAGACAAACACAATTGCCAGGAAATACGGACGAAGAAAACACGGACACGTTTGGAATAACAAAAATAACTGCAAAATTGCTGTCAGTACATGAACTTGACAGTACTGAGACAGAATATCTACATTAGCAGAATGAGAAAAAAATAATACATACTAGCCAGTGATGAAACCAGTAAAACTGTGTGCTATGTTCACCATATGGACAATGGGTGATGAGTCAAAGACACAGTATAAAAAGCCATGGGAAGAATTCAAGTCCTCTCAGTAATCAAGAATAAAAATTTACAAAGTAACTTTACAGGATGAGAAGGAGGAGGAGCAGGGGAGGAGAAGACGACAATGATTACCTAATAACAGAAGGAGAAATGCCTTCAAGGACAGATACCAGATGTTAGCAGGGGCCTTTTCTCAGCATGGAATCAAATCGTTTCTACTTTTTCTATTTGCATTCTTCATTATTTCCAACATTTTCCAAAAATGAAAATGCTGATGTTGTCTTTATTTGAAATAATTTTTGGAGAGGCCAATTCCTCTGCCGGGCAGTGCATATTCATTCTCAAATGCGTATACAGCACTGAAATTCATTGGAAGCATATATAAAGGAAATCTGAGCAGTGTGGCAAGGGCAAGCATATGAATGTGACTCACCAAAAAATGACTGTATGTCTGAAGGAAATATTAAAATGAATAGCTCAGCATTGCGGTGATTGCACAGAGCTGTATCTATTCGCTCTGTGCACTGGGCAGGAATTTTTCATTTCATACATCATTTACAGCTTGCTGCAATGATTCTGCAAGATCAGTCCATACCATTAGCACACACAAAGAGAAACATCCAGAATTCTCACTGCTAGAAAAGCCAAGTGTTTGGGAGGTTCAATATGTAAAAGGCCCACTCTGTCTAAGCCAAGGTTGCTCTGCCCACCAGGATGAAAAGCAGCAGGTGACAATAAACAGGAACCAAGTAGCTAAGGTCAAGCATGAGACCCTTTCACATCCACCGCCCAAGCGTGGCTTGAGCCACACTTACTTTGCAAAGCTATTTAAACTAAATGAAACCAAACTGGTCAAAAGGCATAAGACAATCTCACCAGTGGGGAGTGTTTTTGTCAATGGGAACGAGTTCTGGTTTCTAAAATATACTGTCAAGGCATTTGATACAGACTACTCAACATTTCATCAAAATGATTGTCTTCTGCATCTGCCACTGGCCCCTGGTGGTCCCTAACCTGTTTGAAGTGTTGCCATTTTCAAATGACAACATGGCAAGTCTACACCAAAATTCTGCTACAAAATTCGGTCTTGTGCAGTTCGGGCCACTGGATGGTGAAAGGCTTCCAGAATCCGCAGCTCTATGAACTCTCTATCCTCTAGGGTAGGCAAGAGACACAGGGAAAGCAACTGTCAACCAAGCTCAGCCTCCAGGACACCTTGACACTGCAAAGCTCCCTGCTTCCCATCCAGAAAAACTCCCATCTCCATTTTCTGATGAGTGGACCCACAATACCCTCATCCACCTACAAACACAAAATTGGCCCCAACCAACAACACCTGAGCCACAACACTGGGAATTTATCAGTGTGCTTCATCCTAGATTTAGAACCACGAGTATCCAGACTTGCGATAAGTCTAAACAGGTAAGGTAAACCATCCATGAGCACTCGCCCAGGCCCAGCCATAAGTAGACACCAAAACGATCCAAACATGAGGCTTACAAGGTCAACACCTTCCTTAGAAATTGCCCATTGCTCCCACTTTCATACGGGAGCAACAATCTTTAGCAACCAGATTCACTTATCCAGAACCAAACATTAGCCAGTAGGTACAGTACCTTACTGTGCAATAGACTCCTGATGGCCAAAGTCAAATCCATGAGAGCATTGGCGCAAGAGAGATCTAGGTGTTTTTTATAGCAAGTCTGTTAAAGTTCAAGTTGCTCATTCTTGTGTCACATGTACTCCAAATCATTCTGTCTAAGAAGTCTGACAGCAACACATCTTCCTAGCTTCAAGCAACCTTGAACTCTGGATAAAACAAAGCACTCCGAGGAGGTGCCCTGCATCATTTCCAGGGCACCCCAACTGGGATGTGTCTACATACCAAGGTCAGAGGTCTTCTTTGATTTATTTCTCTTTCGGTCTCAGAAGAGCTCAAAAAATTCCAGAAGCCTGTAAATATGGGAAAAAAAGAATTTGGTTTCAGGAAAAGATCTAGAAAATATGAATCGATGTCATTTGTGGAAGTTGAGAGCATGTACGCTTAGCTAAACATGAGGCATGTCTGGGGTTGTAGAACATTGTCGAAAGTTTTCAAAGCCATGTATGTGCTGGTTGTAGGGAACAGAAGGCACCGCGTCTAAGAGGGAAGGCATGTCTTACAGTTGTAGAGAAAGCCTATGCCCTTCCTCTCCGAGGAATAGAAGGAAGATGGGAGGAGATGCATGCTTTCCCAAGTGTCTGTCCACGGATACACTTTGATTCATTGCTAAATACAATCTGAGAAAAGATGCAAGGAAATTTGTGGGTTTTTTTTTCCTACTGGTTTCCATTTAGGAAGAAAATTAAAGGAATTTTCTTTACCGATAATAGAAAGCAAAGTTCTAACTTAAGGATAAAGCCCTCACAGGAGTATATGGTGAAAATAGCCTCATGCACACACACACACACACACACACACACACACACAAAATTAGGATGAAAAGGGAAACCTTAGGCTCTATTTTGACAAAGGGGGTGGACTGGAGCATATTGCTGTGTGAGTTGCAGATGTACCTAACATATGTTTTTACTGCTGACACAGAAATGATGCCTTAGGTGCTGTGTAGAAGGCAGACGCACCCCGCCTTCGCCAACAGCTCTGCGTAGCAGTATCAGACAGCTCACAGGTAAGAGACAGTTTACACACAGAGTGAGTGCCAAAGAGAAAATCCAAAGTCCAGAATCTAATAGGCACACCACAGGCCCAAATCATTTAGAAAAAAAAAATCAGTAATGCTGCCCAGTGAAAGAATTAATCACTGTTTAGTCTAATGGGGAGAACAACCTACTTATTGCTGAATTATTTTTAAGTACAGAAGTGAAAGTCAAGATACCTAAAAGGTGGTTTTCAGAAGCACTTGCTCTTCTGATCCCTACAGGAGAACGGGTACACAAAGGAAGGGAGGCTGGGAGGACAGCTGTTGCAGCAGAGGGGAGCTGCTCGGGAAGAGCGGTAAATAGTTAAGTTACTGATCTCGTCACCCTCTGCTCTGCAAGACAGAGTGAAGAATGGCTATCTCAAGCCAAGGCCTAACGAAATGCAGAGACAATCATGAGAGTCAAGCATGCCCCTTCAACTGTTTCAATAGAACTGCAGCTTCTGGAAATAGAGAAAGTTGGAGGTTAAACGGGGTGAGAGTGACCAAAACTTGGAAGAAAGAGCCAGAAATAGATGACTTAGTTCAGAACAGTCAAAAGTCTTGAGCAAGTTCGGTGATGGCTGTACTTGATGTTTCTCGGTCACTTACAGGATGAAAGCCCTCTCCCTGTGAGCTGAGCCTAGCATCGCCCAAGGTAGGTTCTCTAAGATAGGAAGTACCTTAGACCGGTAACCGATCCTGGGCTCCAAGCTCAATATCCAATCCTCCCTGTGTGTATAAATCACACTTCAAACTCAAGGTAGTTTTATGCATAAGGCCCCAGGAATGGCGCTTTGAAGAGCGATTGTGTAAAGCATGGTAGTCGCTTAGAAGAAAATTCAACTCCGTTTCCTTTGAAATAATCACAAGGAGCACCATTATTCCCACAGCCTGCAAACCAACCCATTGCACCCTGCTTTAAGAAAAAGTAAATGACAACTGTAAGCTTTTTTTCAGAGACAGACTATACACACCAGAGACTCCTGGCATGCGTGCACACACAGGTGTCTTTCATTATATTTTTGTCTAGTAAACAAACGCTGTTTATTTAAAGTATTGCCTTTGTATTTTGAAACCACCTTCAACGTGAATTACGGGCGAGCCCTGAACCACCATGCCGCTTATAGAATGCTAAACTTGTCCAAAGTCCACCCGTTTCCCCACTCAGATCTCCAGAGATTAAGCTGCAGGGGTCAGGCAGACTGGGGCATCAGGGTAGGGGGAGTGGCCCCTAATGAACAGTCTCTTAGGAGGCCCATGCTCAAGAGGACCGTCTGATTGTGTAGATACAACACGGTTTGACAAGTCCACACTGTCACAAGGTCCCTGAGTCATCTTACAATCCCTAAATCAAATCAGAGTCTGCAAGAAACCAACCAGGTAACTAGACAGCATTTTCCAAGTATGATAATTGGAACCACCAATGTAGAAGCCATAGAAAGAGGAAACAATGGCAGGCACTAAGCCTCAGAGTGGCTAGAACAAGGGCTACCGATAACACTGATTCAATTCTGTCTCCATGGCGGTAAAGCAGTAGCTTTGTTCCCATGGACCCTTATCTACAAAAGCAGGAAAGGAGCCATGATTAGCCTGTGGGCTGTAGTTTACTGACCCATGTCCTGGAAGTTCACCAACAGTAGGTGATTATTTACATTTATTTTCACTGTGGCTCACACATATTTGGGCACTTATGACAACATGAATTAGAATACAGGAATAAAGGAAAAATGTTAGGAATAAAGATAAAGGATGGCCCAGTTCCATGATGCCTCTGGGCATCCTAGAAGTCAAAGTAAGAATAATGGTATGCTAGATTGTGACAGACATCCAACACCTACTCCTTAGAATATTTTAGGTTACATGGCAAAGGGAGCTTCATTTGTAACCAGCTAAACTTACAATAAGATTAACCCAGGTTATCAAAGTGGGTACTATAAACACAGTGGTTCTTCACAGTGTGGAAGAGGGAAGAAGAATGAAAAGCAAAATCGGACTCAACAGAGACTGAACCAGCTCTCTTTGAAGATGGAGAAGGTATGGGTCAAGAAATGCTGATGCCCAGAGAAGGCAGACAGAGGGAGAAAAGCAATTCTTAGAGTCCACAAAGAAGATTACACCCCTACCGCACCTCGGTTTTAGGAAAGTGAGAGATCTACCTGTAGCAATGTAAGATGACAAATGTCAGGTGTATTTACCTGTTAACCAACTGGGTGTGGGATAATCTCTAGATCAACTACAAGAGATGACTGTCAGGGGACTGGGAAGGTGGCTCAGCAGGCAAAGGTGCTCACCTCCAAACCTGAAGACCTGAGTTGAATTCCCCAGACCCACGTGGTGGAATGAGAAAACCAACTCCTGCAAATGGTTCTCTGCCCTCACACATGAACCGGGATACACATATGCATACACATATACAGTAAGTAAATAAGTAGAGACAACTATAAGGCCCCTAACCTAAGGTACCTCTTTCCACTGTGCCTACTGTGTGAAAATTCTTGGATACAATATCCAAGCATGCACCCACAATGACAGGCCCTTAGTATCTCCTTCCTAAAACACCCCTCAAGTAGGTCAAAGGTACAGCAGCAAAACACAGGGCAGTGAACACTTTCTGTGAGGAGCTAACATCACAAGGTCCATGGATGCTATTCCCTAAGACTTTGAGTGAGTATCATACAAAAATTTCAGCTACCGGGGCTAGGGAGATTGCTCAGTGCACAAGGGTGACAACCTGAATTTAGATCCCCAGAACCCACACAGAAGCTAGACTTAGTACAAGTATCTGCAATCCCAGCACCCCCATGAGGAGAGGGGAGGTGGAGACAGAATTTCTGGAAGCTCCTGGGCCAGGTGGCCTGTCATACACAGCAGGAAAACAGAGACCATCTCAAAGAAGGAGGAAGGTGAGGATCCACACCCTAAGCTTCCCCGGATCGCCACATGTGTGTTTGCTTTAAGAAGCCCTCAGAGTCCTAAATGAACTTACAATATCCCACAGAAGTAGTCACATGGTCCCACAGATTGACCCCAGCAGCTGCTTTTGTAGTGAGTCAGAGTGGGATGACCAAGGTCCAGCCGCCCAGTGCAGGCACATCAGCTAATCGAATAAGAGGAGAAGCAGGCTAGGCTCTGTGCAGAAGCCTCCTTTGCTCTGGGAGAACTTGTTCAGCATCTAAATCGGAGTTTGTCATAAAGAGTTAAGGGGACTTGAGACAGAGGGGAGTGGCTAATAGCATAACATCTCCTAGAAGGCCATAGAAAGGCTCTGTGCTGTAAGTCAGATGGAATTTGTAAAATTTAACAAAGTTTCCTGGGGTTTTAATTTTCCTAAAAACCATGGAAATCACAACTACTGGGTTTCCTTTGCAAAGCTTATCAACAACCAGAGACATGCGGTGCTTAAGAAGCATAAAGGAGATTTTTACATGCACTGGGACCAGCCCAGGCTCTGTTTGCAGACTTTGTGATATGCATTAAGCTTTCTGTGACCCAGGACTAAAACCATATGATCCCTGAGTAGTCTGCCTGAAGTAAGAAACACACTTCAAATTAATTGGGGGTCAGTAGTCTTCTGAGTGCAAATGCCTCAGTGGGTGTTTCAAAACTTTCAATTTATGCCTGGCCGTCATAAGCTTGAAACCATGTTTCACACGTCGGGAATTGTTTTTTTTTTATATGGTCATGATGATTTATCTCACACCTTTGCCACTTGACCTTCAAGCTCCCCAACCAGGAGGGGTGTTTATTTCCCTACCTTTCAACCTGGGCATTAACCAACATAATGCAAGGTGGGGATTGAAAAGCACTTGGGGACTAGGACATTCCCTCTTTGGGCTACCTTTGGAATCCTGAACCCATCACGTTACTAAACCTCACTGGACACCAGAGACACAGGGCTCAGGCCACCACTGTCCCCATCTCCAGACTGATGTCCTAATCACAGTCCCTCTGTTGTGAAGGCTACATAACCCAAGACCAAATCTCTGATTTAAAGACTGGTGAGCAGGAGAGAAGATGACTCGGAGGGTAAAAATGCTTGCAGCGAAAGCATCAAGACCTGAGTTTGATCTTTCAGGACTCATGTACAAAAGCTGAGCGTGTTGGGTAGTGTGTATCTATATATAATCCTAGGGTTGGGAGGCAAAGACGGAGAATCCCTGGGGCTTGCTGGATGTATGAGCTGAAAAAAAAATCTATGATCTCTAGGTTCCATAAGAGACCATGTTTCAGCACGTGTGTGTGTGTGTCTGTGTGTGTGTGTGTGTGTGAAGTGTGAAGCAATTGAGGAAGAAATCCAGCATCAACTTCTGGCCTCCACACACACACAGATGCATGCACACATAACCATGTACACACAGACACAGATACACAAGATTGATTGGCAAATTAAATGGTAGTCTTCTTTGACTTCTGGGATTTGAATGGTATATTATCCAACAATATGTCAACAGTCTATAGCACACAGACCCAACGCTCGATCCCTGGATGAGACAGTGCATATTAAAGTAAGAAACCCTCATCCCCAGGGATTAAGATGCTCATAGGCTCACCCACACAGGCTGTACAGGCTCCCTGGGTTATCGGAACCAAACTGCAGTGTGTTCTCACTGCTGCTTATGTTTCTAGTCTGTTGGCTTCCATAGAAACAAGCGTGCCTTAAACAAAACAACAAGTTCTGCTGCTGTGGTCGCCTGCTGCTGTCTAGGAGTCTGCCCAAAGGTTCCAGGAAATCACCGCATCAGAGAAGCTCCTCAATCTTCATCTACAGATAAGTTTTTTGAAAGCTCTGAGACTGGATAAGAAACAAGTATTGTAACACTCCGACACCTGGGCCAAAGTGCTAACTACTTCTGTCCAGGAAAGAAAGCCACCCACAGTGTGGAGTCTAGAAGCTCCGTGGGGGTTTGACTGGGACAATTTGACTGGGACAAGCATGGATTCAAATTCTGTCCCTGCTATTGAATAGCTAGAGAAGTTGGGTACAAAAGGTGGGATTTATTAAGTGTTTTTTTATGCATCTGATGTATTGCCTAACAATCACTAGCCTGGAATCTTTACAATAACTCTATGGGGCAGGTTCTGGGAATAGTCTCCTCTCTACACAGCACTTAGGAAGGCACAGGGAGTTCCAAAAATAGTAGATCTGTTACGTGGTAGAGTCTACATCTGACCCAGGCAGGATGGTTTCAAAAGATCTATTCTCCAGTGTTTTAGGAAACTGTCTTTAAAAGTATGCAACATAGGAGACACACACATGTGTTTGTTTGGGTTTTTGTTTGTTTGTTTGTTTTTGTTGTTTTTTGTTTTGGGTTTTTTTTTTGAGCTATTGACCCATTGATTTAGCCATGCAAAGAGTAGTTAAGGAATACCTTTAACATGGGCTAGGTAGGTGCCTCAGTGGTAATCTGTGTGTTCAGCATATACAATATCCAGAGTTCAATCCCCAGTACTGAAGAAAGGGGGACGGAGAAGCAAATACCTATTATATGCAAAGGATTTGAGACTTGAAGGTCAATGGTGAGGGAGACCCACCTCACAACAGCATTTCAGATGTACCAGGGAAAGGAAGCTGTAACCAAGCCACTCGACTTCCCCAGGGGTCAGCCCTGGGTGCCTTGCTTTCTGATTAGCCTTTACTCTATGACCTGAGTCTCTCCTTTGCCTGGGATCCTTCTCCAGGATTCCAGTGTCTGTGAACTATATTGACTCCATCTGCCTCCCAGAGTATAAATGGATCCTCCTCTGAGTGTGGCTCAGAGTTAGATGCTCATTCATGACAGATAGATGGTAGCGGTAGACAGTGGAGGAAAGTAAGAGGGGATGGGAGGGAGGATGCTCTCCGGGAGTCTTGAAAGGCTTCTGTTTCTCATTAGAAACCAGCGCAGACTTCATGTAGGAAACAAGCAAAGGAACTCCAGCAATCAGGCTGTACGCCATCTTCTATCCCTCTTATTTGAGTGGATCCAGCCTGATGTCCACTCGGTGCCAACTCCACGGGACTTCTATTTCATTCTTAGTTACAGCCGTTCTAGGGACTGGGGAGGAAACGGGAGGGAATGCAAGCAAGCTTAGAGGATGCAACCAGTATTTAAGGGTCAGGAGGTTTAAATACAGGAATGAAGGTCACCTGTATACATTTTTTTAAATTGCAAACAATTACTCAGAAAAAGTAATTACAACCATTTCTCTGTAGAATTTGACTATGGTATCTTGATCCAAGTAGATGACTCTGGGCTCTAACCATTCATGTTCTCAGTGAAACACGACTCACCTGATTTTCAGAAGGGCATCAAAGGAAATATGCCATGTTGCATTGAAAGTGTCAATACCTAATTGTCTAATTATTCTTGCCATGAAAGAAAGTTAACATCGGACCTGAACAGAAAGGAAAACTGACTAAACCCCGATGGTGGGAGAGTGTTTGGAATTGTGTAAAGAGTTTTGAACTATGCCATTTTATTTTGGCTGGCAAACAATGAGATCCCCAACGTGTGAAATTAGACCCTCTAAAGAAACAAAAGAGGACTGAGGATGAGTGCCAAGCTGTTCAGCAAGAGACTGGGAGAAATTTGGCAACAGGTTCGATCCTCCTGAGGACTCCATGGGCCCAAGAAAGTACAGTTAGCACAAACCACTAAGCAGTTGTAGAATAAGAAGGGCTTCTCAGAGGACGGAGAGCCCTTGAGCTCCATCAGCTTATAATAAATTGCATTTCAGAAGTAGCACTTTTCAGAGATAATATATAAATATTTTAAGTAAAGGAATAGAGGTGTGGGCTACTTTTTTCCGTAGTGTGTCCAGAAAATTTGCGCGCACACGTCAAGCTCTGCACCTAGGGGACTGCTTTGTTATGATGCTTGCATTTTTAAACAATGTGCCTGACCTATTTGGGGATTAATAGAAGTAAGTGGAGCCAATGTGCTGTATATTATTTATAGCAGATTCACTTTGGATTAGGGCTTTTTAAGATGCTTGATTCTAGGCTCCATCCAGAAGTGTTGCTAAGCAGCCCCCAGCATCACAGCAGGCAAGAAAATGACAAGTGAAGATATGGGCCAAATGACATCTTGCAGCTTCGAGGGTGAGATCAAAGCCAACTTCTTTCCTTCTCATAAAGGCCATAGGGAAGGAGGGAAGAGCAGCTCTGCACTGGCCTCTGTCAAACCCACTGAAGAGAGTCTCTGCAGGTCGATGCAGAAGGCCTCTCCCTTCAATTAGGATCCCAGTTGCAAAACACATCATCAAATGTCTATCTTCCATTCATAAGACTTTCTTAGAAATCTTCCGCTTCTCTTACAGTGACTAAAGGAAGCATTCAAGAGCCTGTGTGTCTCCTGATGGACTCTAAAACACTTACCAGTGACTCCTGAGTAAGAAGAAGTAGAAGAACACAATAAAGGATCAGGAAGGACCAAAATGAGATCTAGAATTAAGCTCGCCATTGTGTGATGCAACCAGGATGCCTTTAGTGCTCCAGACTTAAATAGCCATGAGGTTTGGACGTTGCTAGTTCTTTTTATAGTTTTCTTTTAAAAAATATTTTTACAGAATTTTTCAAGTTGAATGGTTTGGAGGGGGAGAGTGCAAGAAGGTCACCCTGAGCCCCTCTGGTCTTCTGGGTTCCTGTGCAGAGAACATGAACTTCCATCAGTGAGAATTCCCTCACTCCCCAGCTTTGCTTTTATTTCTCATCGGGGCTGAAATGAGTATTGGGAGCTTTTCAAAGCACAAAGCCAGCTTGATGGTGACAGATGCAAAGCAAAGGACCATTCACTGACCAATGGGGAGGAAAATAATCACGACTGGCCCAAGAACTCAAGAAGCAAAAGCTACTCAAGGTCATGTGGGCCACTGTGAGGTGAGGGGGGTGAGACAACTCTCACAGGTGCTTGGCTTTGTCTCTTGACTATAAAGCTGTTTGTACAGGGAAGTACATGTGCCAGCTGTTTAAGGATGATGTCCCCCATCTCCAATGGCTTGGGTAATCAATAGTTTTCAGAAGTGGTTTTGGACAAATGTTTGCATGCAACCGCTTTTGTGCTTGATAGTAATGACCACAATACACCCACCTGACTGACACTAGGGTTTAATATCAAGAAACAAATCACCCCATTTATTCCCTATCACTTTTTTATCTCCCATTTTAGAGTTGAGAAAACAGATTCTATGGGATCAAAGGGCTCTATATGCCAAGACCACAACCCATACAACATCTAGGCTTCAAACCCAGGTTTTCTGGCTTTAGCCTAAATCTCTTTGTAGAAAGCAAGAAAACAGGAGAGATGAAGTTATTGCTGGGGTCCAACCCTCACTCCACTCATTGGCAGGTTTGTAAATTTATATGCATCTAAGATTCCTCACATCAGCTTCTTTTATCTACAAAATTGGGATCATCTGCCTACCCCCTGCTCGTAGGACCTAGGTCACAGCAGGGCTTAATTACCGAGCAACTCTTCTTCCTACCCCAGACTCCACAAGGTTTCTTTGTCTGAGGCCCTTGACTGCCTTCTGACAATGCATCTCTGCCCAAATCCAAGCTCTCATGGAACAAATTAGTAGAACAAGAGATTGAAAGAACCCTGCAGATAACACCCAGCAGAGGACGAAGAAGAGGAAGAAGAAGCAGGAGTTGAAAGTATCTGTGCCAACACTTCTCTTAGGTTTAGCCTGGCAGGATTCCGGGCACCCCCAAAAGACAATCTTACAACAATTATGACAACAATAGTGGTTCGCTTAAAGACTTCTGGGTAAATGACAAACTGTGATTTAAACCTACTAGGGACATTGGAGGCAGATATTAGTCCAAACAAAGTAACATGAAGGTGCATCTCTGAAATCTCCACTGGTTATTGGAGGGCTGTATCTAGTGACATCAAGACTACAGCAAATCTGGCTTGCTACACACAGTCGTGTTAAACATGCAGCCAGACAAAGCCAAATACTGTGGATTACAGCTGTTCATAGCAACGCTCAGTAAAGAGACATGGGTGTACATAAGATATGGGTGACAAAGCATTCAGGGTTGCCATGGTGACCAATGTGGCTTTATAAATAGGACCTTGTGATTCTTCCTAAAGCAGACACTGCAACACTTGCCTCTTCCAGAGGTTGTTGGATATTAACATTAGCCAAGGAAATAGGCTGTTGGGTCAAGAATTCTACATGGAAATGATAGTAAAAGCTCCATCATCCGTTATCCTCAAAAACGTCTCATAAGATGTAAGATTGTTGGATGGAATGCAGATGTGGCTGAGCTACAGTCATTGCTCCCTTGGTGTGCCTTAGTGTGTGGTGACAACTCAACCAGACATGCCAAATGTATCAATACAAGTGGCAGTCATATGTCTTCCTCTAATTACCATCATTCTCCCACAAGACTATACAAAATCCTTTATTAATTTACATTTTAGTATGTTTCTGACTTTTGTAACTGAGCCTTTTCAGAGACTTCTGGAAAGCGAGAAGAACATTCAAGTGATAGAGAGATGATAGATAGATAGATAGATAGATAGATAGATAGATAGATAGA
>LOJH01006408.1:22383-32492 GCA_001685095.1 Ellobius talpinus
ATAGATAGATAGATAGATAGATAGATAGATAGATAGAAGATAGATAGATAGATAATTTGGAATAGGGGCTCACTGTATGTAGCCCAGGCTTGCCCAGCACTCTCTGTGTAGATCAGACTAATCTCAAACTAGATGTAGTCCTCATGTCCCAGCTTCCATAGTGCTCGCCTTCCATAGGCTTGAGCCACCAGGCCTAGCTCTAATAGAGATTTTGAAGAACAGCACAGAAGATGCCAAGCCGAAATTGCACAGTAATCAATAGTAACTGTTACATATAGCATGTAGCAACTAATTTTAAAACTTGTGTATGTAGACCCTCAAAAGGGGATACATTTGTGAATTAATGTAGGTGGGAGAAATAAGGTAAAAATCATGCAGAAGGAAGAAAGAAGGGTCTTAACTATTTTTAATTTTGAAAGTGACCTGGGGGAAACTAATTAACCAGTTTTGGAGAATTGGCAGTTCTACTTGTAAGTATTAAATGCAGAATAAAAGAGGATCATCCTGTTTTCTTTTCCGCTGCTGTGATAGCCATCCTGACCGAGAGCAGCATGTGGAGGAAGGAGCTTATTTACACTTCCGGGTCATAGTCCACCACTGGAAGCAGAAATCACACTTCCTGCTTACTGAGTCCTGTGCGCTCATGGTCACCTAAATTTGTCACATAGCCCAGGAACACACACCTAGGGAGAGTGCTGCCCACAGTGGGCTGAGGCTTCCTATGCCAACTAACCATCAAGACAAATCCCCACAAATGTGCCCACATATATGGATGAGCTCTCAACTGAGACTCCATTCTCAGGGGAGTCTAGGGTGTGTCAAGTTGGTGGTTTGGGATAATCAGGCTAAAGAATGGATAGAGAATTGCGATTAGATTTTCCCAGCAAGAGCAGATGCAGGTAGGCCTACTGGTAGAAATTAAAACTTATAAAAGCTGAAAAGAAGCAGGAGATCCATTTTATCCAGGAAGTTCATCTTTATGCCAGTGAGGGAAAACCAGCAACTGTTCAGAGAAGAAAAGGGTGATGTCACCAGGAACCATAACATGATGCCTTATTAGCTGACCAAGGGTGATATCACCAGGAATAAGTCACACAGATCATAACACAATGGAATGAGGAAGGTACAACCTCTCTATGGTATTCCCAAATCATATACCCTTAATCCCATCTGGAAAAAAAAGGAGAGTTATTCCATAAACTAACTGACCAGTACTCTTCAAAACTGTCGAGGTCACAGAGACTGAAGACAGAACGAAAACCAATGAGACATGACAACTAAATGCAATGTGAGGTTTAAGACAGTTCTTTAGTCACAGAAGGATTTGATGCTTCTCTATTTCATCTCATCAATGTTGGCAGAGGGGGAGAGAGAGAGGGAAGGAGAGAGAGAGAGAGTTTTCAAGTAGTGGTGGGAGAAGGGATGAGAATTTCTCTAACAGTCATTTCTCCCTAAGTCTCAATTATTTGAAAAGAAAAAGAAAAAATGTGACAGTCTAGAGAAAACGAGAGATTAACATATTTCACATGCATGAAAGAACAACATTTTATGGTCTTCCTTCAGAATTAACTATTTCATTTAGGGCAAAATGTAAGTGGCCAAGTATTGTTTTATTATTATTATTATTAAAAGTTCTTGATAAAAATTCTCCATCAAAATATGTCCAGGGAAATCAATCATGCTCCATAATTACTAGTTAATGGACAAAAACTTGAACACATACAAAGTACTTACTGTTTACCCAACACTGTTCGAAGTATGTCACATGTGTTAACTTCTTGCATGTGTCTAGCATTCCCCAAAGGCACACATTATTCTTTTTTTTCCAGTTTTCACAGATGAGAAATAGTTTAAGCACTTGGGAAGGTCATGCTAGCTTGTGCTTTTAACCACTACTAAGCCAACCAGAGAATAATGCCAAAAAAAAGAAAAAGAAAAAAAAAGGCTGCCATATCATATTCTTAGCAAACCAGAGAACAAGACCAGGGTCTCCATACCACATTTGTCTTCCCTGACATTTGGAAGATGGAGAAGGAGAATAGAATAAGAAATCTTGGGTTATTATATAAATGATATTCAAAAGGACATTGTTAAAAATCATGGATTAAATGTTAGTTAAGATGTCTCTTCGGGTATGGAAGTTGCTCAGCTGGTAGAATGCTTGCCTAGCATCCACAAAGACCTGGGTTCCATTTCTAGCACCATATACCCTGAGACAGAGTACCAGACCTATAATCCCAGCACTTGAGAAGACCAGAAAGTCAAGGTATCTTTGGCTACAGTGAATTTAAAGTAAGCCTTGTTCAAATGAGACTTTATCTTAAAAAGAAAGACCTATTTTCTGAAAAATAGATGTCGCTGGCTTCAGTTCTCCAAAGACAGCAGATATATTTTAAGACATAAAAAGGGCAAAATGCTTATGAGACCAGAGATGTATACAACTTAAAAGATCTTTGCGAGGCATGGTGAACTTTGATATAACCATGCACTTAGATTAATTCCTCACACATCTGTTATTTAGTCAGTGAATACTACCAATGTCTGCTACTGAAGAAAACATATTTAAAGAAAATGGAAAATACATGATTTCTTAATATACCTTAAGTTTATTATGTAAACACACAAACACACGCATGCACACTTAACACACAGACTAGGTGTTTAGTAAGAAAGCTGCTAGAGACAACTAGATAAACAGATTATTTACATCATTTCCAATCAATTATTTAAAACACATACCATTAAAAGTTTATTAGCTTGATTATTTTTTAAGAACTAGTACCAAGCTCATTAAAGCAATCAAGGTTCTAGGGATTCAATTAAAACATAACAATAAGTGAACAATTTGAATTACAATAAATGAAAGAATCTTATCACCAGTACAAGATGTACACTTTTTTTAATAACTCCACTGTTTAATCTCTCTGTTCAAAACACCCACTGAATTGGACTTATCATGAAACAAATCTTTGGTCAAAATTAGTTTTAGAAAATCGCTGACTTCATACTGGAAGCTTGTAAAAAGTCTTTTTTTTCTCTTAAAGCCAAGGACTCTATATTTTTCTTTTAATTCTGCTATTACATTTTGATGTCATGAAATCTGAACAATTCATTCTCTGCACTCCCCCTTCTGGTTTTGTGTATTCATATATCTGTGGCTATGTATTCACACAGAGCCACCCAGGGAGATACAGAAGCTTAGGCACAAAGGCAGCTAATAAACATACCAGAGGTCCACCTTCGTGGACACGAGCTTCGATGATAAATGAGGCATAAGAAATCACCTACTATTTTAGAACCGATCATAGAACCAATCAATCAAGTTTTATTACAGTAATTAGCCAGGCACCATTTCTTCAATTTGGGCAGCTTTTAGCAAACTGGAAAATGTTTGCAAATATATACATGAATGTGCAAAAAATGTAGCACATTAGAAGTTTGAACCATATTTCTCCAGTCTACAAAAGTGCTTTTGATATCAAGCTCACAATTCCTATGTCCTGCCTTGGCCTCAAAAGAAAATTCTAGCTGAAATGAAAAAGCCCTGGAATACAGGATGGATCATGGAGGAGCCTGCAGAATGCAGGCTACAATTGTTCTGCGCTGTAATGCAATCTATTCCAGAATAATTTTTCTTTTTATTATTTCATTAAGTTGTATCTCACTAAAGTTCCTCTTAGGATCTCTCGGCAGCACCAAATTTTTCATTGAGAAAACGATAAATCACGGTCCTAAATTACAATTTAATTATAAACGCCTTTGCCTTCTAATGCTGCCTGGGACCTTTTACCCTGCTCCATAATTCTAAAAAATGACCCCTGTCATAATTTCCTTCACTAGAATAATATGGAGAGATCTAATCCTGAATCCTGCTGTCTTATAATTTAATATAAGAGGTAATTATTATTCAAAAGATAATGTTGCAGATATTGAAAATATTCTGAAGTTTGAGTCTAGGGGAGAAAAGAAAGCTTAGGTGTGTAGAAGCTTCTTATTGCCTCGCCTATCAAGTGGAGTGATGCGAAGACGCCAAGGGGTTCTTAATGAGACAATATTGGAATCCATACATGTACTGCTGCTGTTTTGTACTGTGTGAAATGCATCTCTGTAGTCTTTAAGCTGCAATGAGGAACAGAACACCTCGTTTCCAAAATCAAGGATGCTGAAGTGCCACACTGTCTGAGGTAGCAACCGCGTTGCCTTAGAGAGTACATTGACACTGTGGTTGAAAAAAAAAAACTTCACCCCTTCTGTTCATGTAGGTGAAGGGAAGATTTGGGAGGTGACAGGCTGCAAAGCAAGGGACAATGGACCATGCTGCCTGGGCACCTAGATCCAGGCTGAAATGTTATGGTATGCCAAAGAAAAGGCGCTCCCTGGGGCTGAGGCATAAGCCTTTTCATTGGCAATGCTGGCCCAGCTGAGAGGAGATGTCTGTACCTTGGGGCTGCCTGGAATGTGTCAGAATGCGGTGAAGGGTAGGGCCAACTCCTTCTTTCCAGGATTTAAAAACAAAACAAAACAATAAAACCCAGGCACACCAAGAGCCAAGGACAGACAGTGGCCTGCCCCAGTGCCCTTAAACTTGACCATCAGCTCTTTAAGTCCAATAGATGAGAATCTGAAGCCCCACCCCCAGCCAGAGTACAAGTAGCCGGTTCTCAGTGACCATCAACCTAACAGGGAGAAGTCAGCGCACTGGAGGGACAGTCTTTGTTACTCTGTGAAAAACTGGGTCATCACAGAATGTGGGCCTGGGTTCTTTGAGACAATATGACAGTGGAAACCCGGATGGAATGTGCATCACTTTTTGACACAATAGGGGAACAAGACCATTTCTTCTAAATGGCAGACGCTCTTGAGAGCGTCTTTCTGAAAACTGACGTCACTCTGCCAAACGGCATGAAATAGAGATTCCTCTTTCATCCTGTTTCCATCCAAAATTCAGATTATGGCAAAAAAAAAAAAAAGAATCATCACAGCTAGAAGTACCGGGAAGAGAGCATGAAATCTCAGGGATCACCCAGTAGAGGTGGCCATGGGAGGTATGGTGGAGAGGGTGGTGAAGGATTAAACACTAAGGATGAGCAGAACACAAAAGAATGGTTATCACCCCACCTCCCAATCTTAGACTCTTCGAAAAAAAAAAAACCCTCTGCGGCTCAATAAACATCAGACTCAACAGTATGCACACACTGCTTTATGGCCTCTTTTGTTTTGTTTAGGTTTGGCCCTAGCAGCAGCTTATTTAAGATGCAATAAATCGGAAGGGTGCTCCCCCACCCCGACTCCATCCCTCCATAAATCTCAGGACAGTGCAAATGAAGTAAGTCTCATTACGGACAGAAAGAAGGGGCCTCGCCGGGCAGAGACATCTCAGACTACCATTAAAAGAATCATTAAAAATAACAACCCACCTAAGGGGAGGAAAAAAGAAGAGAGTCATTCCTTTCATTTATGTATGTGCATACGTGCATATATATATATACATATATCACATAACATATAGATATTAGCCAATACTATTAAAAATGGGTTTTCTAGGTTCAAGAATTGAAACACAAAATGCAAGAGAAAGCAGAAAATTGACGTAGGGAGAGGAAGGGGCAGACTTATAGAAACAGGGTCTGTCATTTCCTACAGTACCAACGGAGAGAGCCATGAAACGGTACCCATAACGATCCAGCAATAAAGAAGTGTACAAAGATGGGGAGACTGTGCCTACCTGAATTGTTGGGGGAGTGAGAAATATTTAAGAGTCCTGGGAGGTTCTCGGCAGACAACAGGCAAGACTTTCCAATAACTGAACAGAAGTACATTAAGGTGGGCATATGGGTAGATGGGAAGAAAGCACAGATGGGCAATACAAGTTTAAGATCCCCTAAAAAAAATATTGCCTTCGTGTTGTACGTTTTGAAGGGATCTCCGTCATAATGATGTGGAGTGAGACAAAAGGAGGAAAACTAAAAGTCGGGGGGGAAAGGAGGCTGCCCTGTAACCCAGCCTGTTCCACCCATGTGGCTGGCTCTGATCATGTCCATGGATGTTGGAAACTACCTTGTAGAATGAAGATCATACTCTCATGCGGGAGCTAACTAAACATGGGAAATTGGTTTCCTAGAAGCCATGAAGAAGGATCAGAAATTATACAGCTTCGTATTATATAATCATAGGTAGAAAAAGCCAGGATTCTGCTCACTCACACTAGATGATTTTCTATATGAAAACAAATAAACAGCTAGGTATAGTGGTGTAGGCTTATAATCCCAGAACGCAGGACTTCAAGGCTTGGAGATCACAAGTTCTAGGCCAGCCTGACTACATAGTGAGTTCAAGGAGATACACACTAAGACCCCATCTCCAAAACACAACAAAGGATGCAATCAATCAATCCATCGCAACTATACATGCAGTTGTTTGGCGACTTTCTCCTGTGGTTGCAATGTTGCAGGGCTGGGAGCCTCTAGGCCCTGAAGTGAGCAGCACCTTTTGTTTACCACACCCACTGTTCTTCAAGAAAGGGACAGGCAGTGGTGGGCTGAAGAGGTGGCTAAGCAAATAAGAGCATTTGATTTTACACCCACATCAAGAGGCTCACGACCTCCTATAATTCCCACTCCAGAGAAGCCAATGTCTCCTTCTGGTATCTTTTGGCACCTGTACCCATATGTGCATATACACAGACACATACATACATGTATAGGAATGAAAATAAATCTCAGGAGACAGGAAACTGTGCTCACAGGGCTCTCTCAAACAGAAGAATACAGAAGATTAAAAAATAACAAAGGAAGCCTGGGAGTGTAGCTCAGTCAACAGAGTGCTTCCCTAGCACAGATTAGCCACAGACATCAGGTATTCTGGTGTACGCCTGTCAGTCCATCACTACGAGGAGGGGGGATCGAGAATTCAAAATCATTCTCAATGATACAACACATTTGAGGGCAGCCTAAGCCATGCGAGATTTTTCTTGAGTTTAATTAAAACATGAATAAAATAAAATAACAAGAAATAAAATAAGGTTGAATATCAAACGTTCTAGAATTACAAAGACAATAGTTCCTAAGCAGGAGGAACTGGCCAGCCAACCCCCATAGTTCCTGCCACTTACTGTGTGCAGTGTATTTATGGTTCTTGCCTTATCATTTCTTACCTAAAAGATGGGCCCTTCTCAGAATCCCATCTCAGAGCCACCCCACCTAAGACACGAAAGGCTGGAAGTCTATATTGCACCTCAGCAACACAATGGTACACTCTGTGTGTGTAGTGTGCATGTGTGTGTATGTATTTAATTTTGTATGCTTCTGTGTGTGTTTGTGTGTATGCACATGCATGTGTGGTAGTGGTGGTGGTGGGGGATCTGGGGCTTTCTGGTTTGGCTGGACTAGACAGTAAGTCAGGAGATAGTATCCACCTGTTTCCACCAGCCCAGCAGTATGCTGGGATAATAGTTGTGAGTCGCCCCCCCCCACACTTATTAGTGTGAGGGCTGGGGATCAAACTCAGATCCTCATGCATACACAGTAAACATGTTACCAACTGACTCAATCTGTCCACACCAGTTCAGAGAGGAGGGGGTTGGCAGAGATATATCTAAGAGCATCTGCCCACATCTATGGTCTAAGTACTCCCATCATGAATGACTTCAAGCTACTAACAGGACAGCACTAGACATAAGGGGCTGAGAAAGAGAAACCCAGCATCAGTAAATGTACACATTTAACCAAAATATAGACACAAAGACGTAATCTCAAGACAAGAGCACAGAGAGTAGGAAACTGTAGCAAAATAATTAGGAAGTGGTCGTCAATTACCTTTGCTTTTGATATAACTTATTTAATTGTATGCAATTTAATTTTAATAACAGCTATAGCTGTGTTTAACAAGTAGCACACGAACTTCCTGCAAAGTTAATGATTAGCTCGGTGAGGCGGTCAGTACGAGGTGGTTTCAAACTCCCAGGCACAAATTTCACTTCAGTCACTGATGGAAGGATCCCTCCACTGATGGAAGGAGAAGTGAATGGGACACTTCTGATCTAGGGTAGGCAATAAAATGAAACCCCAAGGCCAACGGAACATGTGGACATTGGGCCTGTCCAGCCTGAAGCTGTGTGGTACAGGTGAGAGGGCCCAGTGGGCTCTCCCAGAACATGCTGCTCCTTTGAATGCAAGGCTGGCTGTGTTTCTGACTTGTAGTGGCATTGCTGCTTCTAAACTGGAATGACTGAGTTCTTTGCTGGACATTCTGCTCCTCCCTGTTTAGTGAACCCACATTCACTGAGTCCCACCTTGAACATTAAGACCAAATGCCGCCTAAAGAACCCCGGCTCCATCTCTGTCTCCACTCCGCGGACAATTATCCCTTTCATGGTTCTGTTTAAGGAACTATTACTTCCCTACGCAGCTTGCGCCCTCCTGCTGCCTGGCACGCTCATGGTATCTGCTATCCTCTACACCCAGCTCTAGGGTGCCTGCCAAGTTCCATTCAGGGTGGGAGGCTCTGGACTCTTGCGGCTTCCAGATTCTTCTCCGTGCTTCCAGAGGCAACCCTCAGCTTCGACTCTCCTTTGGTTCTAAGCTCCAGAAAATGCTTCTGGGCTAAGAACCCACCCCTGTCTTAGAGATCATGGCTGATCTCAACAGAATGTTTGGGTCCTCCTGCTAATGAGCCCAACTCACCCGCCCCCATTCACAAGCTGGATGATCTAATCAATGAAACTCTATGCTATTCCCTAACAGACTCTTACTGTCATCCATCTGTACTTTTCCTCAAAATATCTTCTTCACATCTCCCTCCTTCCAAAAGCAATCTCCGTCTATCCTGTCAGTGCGGCTTTCCTCCCATGAAATCAGACTCCCCATCACACATGGTGACAGCTGTCTCACTGGTTCATGGCACTCCTGCCAACCCCTGCTCGAGTTGCTTTCCCTAGTCTCACTGATTCTAGTCTCCTCCCTCGGGCACCTGGCAGTGAAGTGCACACGCTTGAACTTCAATGCTTGCCGAATTTGATGCTCGGCCCATTTCAATCCAAATAAGGCAATCCAGATTGTTGTGTTGTGTTCCGGCACATGGTGTATTGAATTGGTGAGAGATTTCAAAACGAAGAAACAAAAACATGAATTCAACTCGACTGAATGGTCAGGTGACTTTTAAAAATGCTTTCTGCCTACCTTTCTTGATATTTGATTCCCCCCCTTGGTGCTGAAGCTGGTATCACACCTTTCAGAGTGACACCTGTGCCTGGAGCCAATTAAGTATGCTTCCCTGTGCCCTGACAGGATGGTGATGAAGGAGCCCAGGATGCAGACTTTCAGATACTCTGTAGTAAAGTCCCAAGGGCATCAACAAGGGGATGCTTTTTAAATGGTACCAAAGTGCACTGCCTCACCCACTGCTCTGACAAAAATACATGCAACAATATACGCTGAGGGTCAAAGGATTCATTCTGGCTCATGGTTTCAGATGGTTCTGTCCAACAGAGCAGTGAATGTATGGCAGAGCCGCTCACCCTGTGTTAGAGAAGAATCAAAAAAGGGAATATAGGAATATAGGCCCTCCCCTGGTTCTTCCCCTTTTCTATTTCCTATTCCATGGAGTAGGTGTGTGGTTAGGGGGCCACATTCAAGGTGGGATTTCTGCTCCTCAGTTGCTCCTCTCTGGGAATACCCTTGCAGACATATGCCCAGCAGCGTCTTACCATCTCCTAAGTCACCCAAGATTCAGTCGAGTTGATAAAGAAAATGAACTGTGTTAAAGAGTGACAAAGAACAACCCATAGAGAAGACGGATGCACAACAAGGACTTCTGCACGGACTTCAAAGCCAGACGAAACAAAACACTTATCATCGTAAGCACACAGGCAAAAAGAAAAGAAAAAAAAGCATGCAAAGAGCAAGAAAACCAAATCTGAAACAATATTAATTCCTGGGATTCCTGGGAGTAGGTGGGGTGGGGAAGAAGGGAAGAAACATGAGATCAAGGGAAAGTACACATAGAAGGCTGCAGATGAACTTTCCCCCAGTATGGGGGATGGAACCTGTAGTGATAAGGGAGAGCAGGCCTGCTTTTCGTCCGGCCCAGCTCCCACACAGCTAGCTTATACC
>LOJH01006409.1:0-19071 GCA_001685095.1 Ellobius talpinus
GAAGAAGAAGAAGAAGAAGAAGAAGAAGAAGAAGAAGAAGAAGAAGAAGTCTTGTAAGGACAGTTCTGAATAAAACATAAAGTGCAGTTCCATGCTTCTTTTCTGAGTGCCTATTCTGAAGGAAATGTGCGGGAGAATTGGTCTAAAACTGTTCCATGCTGGTTTTGATCCAAGAGAATGAGGAGTGTCCCGGCTCACTTGAATTAGGATTATATCAGAGCAGATATTTGAAAGGGGAAAGAAAGAACAGTGTTCTCTCCAAAGAAAAGGTGACAATAACTGTGGAGTAAGCCAACAGAACTCAGGATGCCATTCATGTCTCCAGGAGCAGGCCAGGGTGCATAAAGTCTGCCCATCATTTCTCCATGCCATTTTGTAAACAGTTCAAGAAATTTGGGGAATAAATTTCAGGAGTTTCAACTAAATTTAAAGTGTTGTAATATTATAAAATTGATAATATGGTTACTGACAGATTGAGGTAAATTTTCGATTTGCTTGTTCTCAGGACTGTTTATCTTCCTTTTAAGATATATTACTGACTCTGCTTTGAAAGCATTTTTCTTTTTTCTCCATCCAGGAAGGGCCACAGCTGCTAGTAAACAGGTCCTTATCTGCAGTCTGACAATACAAGGTGTATGTTTGATTTTTCTACTGTTTGCTTTTTCATCTGTCTTTCTCCAGATATTACTGGGTATTTCTAGGAAATATTATGTTAGGTGTTGAAAGTGATTCTCTGTTACTGTATGTGAATTTTATACTTTCACTCCGGAAAACTCTCCGACTTTTTGACTTCACATGCTACATTAGGCACAGGAGTGTTATTAGTATCACAACGACAGACGAGGCCTGATGGAGCTTAGAAATTAAACAGTCCAAATACTGAAAAGAACTCTGCCAAACTAAGATATATCAATTTCCTCTGAGATAAAACCTCCCACATTGGAGAGACAGTTGTGAAGGTACAGAGTGTTCTAGGGAGAGATGAAACATCTCAGCCTGCACAGGAGCTCCTTAAACTTAGGAAGGAAATAACCCAAAGGCTTAGGAAATCCCTGAAACTGACTGGTTTCACCAGGCTCCTCTCTGTCCAAGCATGTATAAGCAGTAAGGACTGATGAGAGCCACTATTGGACAAGCTGTGCTGCCTAGAAGAAGTTCAGAGCAGCCACCATACCTGAAAGAAGTCTAGTTGCCTGAAAGAGACACCCACCAACCTGTTCAACTGCACCCATGCCTGGCTGGACTTTGGTGATACGACTGTCACTTCAGCTGATGCAGGTAGACCCGCACCCATATTCTTCTAAGCAACTCCAGGATTGTTTGTTCAGTGGTGATCTCACTTTGATGCATCAGGGATGATCTGTCTGGAGTCAGTAGACATTTGTTCATTTCTCTCCAGCAATAATTTCACATAACAGGAAGAAATGCCTAGCCCAAATGCAATCTTAAGGAAATGTGAGGTGTAGCTTTTAAGAACTCATAAAAGATAAAAAGCAAGCTACTCTCAATGCTTTTGTTGCATTCTAAGATACTAAATAAATTGATGTATACTCATCAAGATTCTCAAAACAAATACTTCACTGAGTGTTTTGTGGAAGTGATTCCTTATCTAATGGCTGACCTGTATCTCCTGTCACCAGCACACACCTGTATTCATGAGTGAAATGACGGAGGATCAAGTAAAACATTTTGGGAAGGATCCTGTATAGGATTACTGATTGTCTCTCTGCAAGTCCATCTTCATGGAGGTATATAGATGTGGTGAGAGGAGGGCAGATGGCCTCTAATCTTTAGATGCAATTTCACATGTCAGGCATCTCCAGCTCAGACTCAGGGCGAGGCTAGAGCATGCTGTATGTCTGCAGGCCCCTAGTCTTACCTGATAGTCCAAATCAGGATTTTAAAGGACTGTGATTCTCCATTTCTCCACCACATTCATTGACTATCTGTTGTTTTCAGTCAACACAGGCACATGAAAGAGGATTTTTGCTTTCAAGTCTCCAAAATCCTCAGCTTGTCATGATGAGGGAGAGGTTTTCCAAAGAGCTACTTTAAAAACACGGTGCCACTGTTTTAGCATTGCCAAACGTGATGAGTCTGGAATCATCTGGTGCAGAGCAAGAATCAGGGCTTCTTAGCATGTCTAGAAGAATTGTACTAGTCAGGGAAGAGAATGTGGAGTAAGAAAATAAATCTAACATTTAAAAATCAATACTTCATTCTTCAGAAAAAATGTAAATCACTCTGTAGCCCAGGCTGGCTTCAAATTCCTTGTGACCCTCCTGCCTCAGCTTCCTGGGTGTGGAAATCACAGGCATGTGACTTCTATACTGTTTTTGAGAGAGAACTTCAATTAGCCTGGATTATCAGAAGCAAGATTTTAAATTTAATTTCAAAGTATGAGTGTGGCTTGCCTCTTAACTGTCCCAGGAGAAAATAGCCAACCTAATTGTAAAATATTGTAAATCCCTCTATAATACAGGCATTTATTAAAGTTAGAGTTTCAAAACTAAAATAAAGTGATTATTTAATGAAATTTAAGATATTTGAAGATTTACATATGTGTTCAACCTCAACTGCACAGAAACTTGTTGACATTAAATACACAAAAGCCCAGGGTAAGTGATGACATGGTCCTTACTTCATGACACTTGCCAAACGTATACGACTGGCTCTCTTTTATAGCAAGTTCTCATAAATATGTTTGCATCCTCTAAGACCAGGTTTGCAAAAACTGTTCATTGCATTTCAAAACATGAATATAGAAACTCATTGTTCATTAAAAGAAGAAGCACCTACATTTTGGAAAGTTATCTTAAAGTCAGTGATTTGACCCTCTACATACACACACTGAAGTAATATTTAATATATTTGATTCTCACTGAGAGAATATCACATGGTATTTTTATTGCCCTTCTGTTTTGTTGACAATGATGTTAATTTATACCTGGTACCATTGTAAACCTGATCGAAGCCTGTGGCTGGAGAGCTAATGGAGTCTAGCTGTTGCTGTCTCACTAAGTGGGTGTGTCATCAAACCACCTCCTACACATGGCTCTCAGCCTCGACTGCAGAAACTCCTCTTAAGTAAATAGCAGCAAATGCAGAAGCTCACAGCAGCCCATGATGCTGAGAGGAAATGTCCTTAAATGGGACAGCCACACACTCCTCCAAGGTCTGGAGAACATTTCAGAAAATGATGAGGTAAGACTATAAGGGCACTGACCCGTTATCTTCTAGACAAAAGGTGACTGTTATACTCTCGAAGTCATAGCTGCTGTGATTGCTCACCTACACTGGGCCTGAGCAGGACTGGACCTGTCTAAGATCCATCATGTTTGGGGAAAGGCCCTATCCATTCCTGGGGAACATTTTGCTGTGGTGTTGCTACTGGTGAGTCATCCTTCCCCCACTCCATCGTGGATGACTTTTGACAGTAAAAAAAATTATGAAAGTGAGAATGAGACTTGTACAGAGGAAGGAAAGATGCATGAACGGGGGGGTAAGATATGGTAGGGATATATGATCAAAATGCATTTTATACATGTATGAAACTATCAAAAAGTAAGTTCATTTCAAAAATACCAAAAATATTATACCTTACCTGATTAGTAGGGATTATCACAACTTCATTTGTTATTTCCAAGCATGGATGCAGTGGGCACTGATAAGATCCAGTCTATGTTTATATATTTTTCACCTACATAAACATACCTACCTCATCTGTTAATTAGCATTCAGTATTTAGGTCAAGCTTTGCTTTAATGTCCAGAAAGAAGACAGGACATATGATTCTTGAGATTTTTGTGTTTGGTTTATTTCAGTTAAAATTATGTTCTCTACTTCCATCTATACTTCGGAAATTTCAGAACTTTTTCTTTATGGCTGTAGAGTATCTCTTTGTATGTATAATGCATTTTATTTGTCAAGATACCTGCTATTTAGCACCCAGCATATTTCTATATCTTAGTTATTCTGAATTATTCTGCAATAAGCATGGTGTACAGGCATCTTGTTGGTATGATGTTATATCCTTTGGCTATATAACAGAAGCGAAATTCTTGAACTTTGTGATCAGAGCTAATTTTGTAACAGAACTTGTTCTCTGTATCTGCCGTGGTGACTTACTGTTCTCACCCATGGCGAGTGGGAGTTGCTTTTCCTCTGTGTCCTCATCAGCACTTGTTGACCCCTGTGTGTTTAAAGTCATTTTTGCTGCTTTTCAGTGGTATCTGTTTTGCTGAGATGGGTGGTATCTCCTCACAGCTTTGGTTTGCCTTCTGCTGATATCCAATGATACTGAGCATTTCCCCACACTTTTATTGGCCATTTGCTGTGTGTGTGTGTGTGTGTGTGTATATGAAGTATCTTGTTAGATCATTTGCCTATTTTTAAATTTAGGTTAGATTTTTGTTTTTGAATTTTTTGAATTCTCTATCTCCTCTGACTTTTGTCAGGTGTATACTTTGAACATTTCCCCTAATCTGTAGACAGAGGCTGTTCAGTTCCTGGCTTCCCAGATCCAAAATAATCATACAGAAACTGTTTTAATTACAATACTGTTTGGCCAATAGCTTAAGCATATTTCTAGCTTAAAGTATATTTTTTACATCTTAAATTAACCCATTTCTATTAACCTGTGCATTGCCATGTGATTGTGGCCTATTAGTAAGGTTCCATCAGGTGTCTTACATCTGTCTCCTGAGGTAGCTTGGTGTAGAAGGTTCTTCTGTCTATGTGTTGCTTTCATTGTTTGAATAAAGAAACTGCCTTGACCTTTTGATAGGGGAGCACTTAGGTAGGCAGAGTAGACAGAACTGAATGCTGGGAAGAAGGGCAGACAGAGAGACACCATGGAGCTGCCAGGTCAGACATACTGAATCTTTTCCGGTAAGCCACAACCTCGTGGTGACATATAGGTTACTAGAAATGGGTTGAATCACGATGTGAAAGTTAGCCAATAACAGGCTAGAACTATTGGCCAGGCAGTGTTTAAATGAATACAGTTTCTGTCTGATTATTTCAGCAGTTATGCTGGCCAGGTGGCAAGGACAACAAGCAGCCCACTCCTCCTACAACAGTAGCTACATGGCATTGTTCTGACTCTGCTTACTCTCTCTGTACATCTCTGTTTGAATTTTCTGGCTGGCTTTACTCTGTTAAGCCATTGGCTGAAAGCAGCCTCTTTATTAATCAATGACAATAAAACATATTAACAACATACAGAGGGGAATACCACATCACCTCTCCTTTCCTGTATAATTAAAAAAGATGGTTTTAACTTTAACATAGTAAAATTAGATATAATGAAACAGTTATCAAGCAAAAATTTAGTTATATATTTGTATCTATTTTTATTTTTTATCATAAATAAGGAAAACTATAGCTATCTATTCTTCAACTCCGTCAAAGACCCTAGAAGGATATAATATTACTTAACTTAATAAGAAGTACATTGTAAGCAGCTTCTAAAAATCTAGAATAGACAGAGACATCTCGCTGCCTGGACAGTCACCCAAAGTTCCTCTGTAACATTGGGCACCCATCTTCATCCTATAGGCCCATAGTATCTGGCAGACTTCCCCATGAAGCAGGAACTTTCAAAGACATTTACTCCTATACTGAGAATTTGTCAGTCACTCTCTTCTGTGTCCTTCAGAATGTCTGGCAGACTTTTTGGTGAGGCAGAAACACTGAAGGACTGTGTTGCCTTCTTTACGCAACTTCAGCACTCATTTTTCTGTGAGTCCTGCATGCCCAGTTTATATAGCATAATATCAAGCAGTCCAGGCAAGAGCAGTTCCTTGCCCAAATGGCTAACCAACTCCACAAGGAACCTCTTTGATGTCCATCATCCTCTTGAAGTAGATTGATGATTCCAGGGACAGATGAGCCTCATTGTCATGAAAAGTCCTAAGTTCTTAAACATTTTAAATGCCATATTCTGTTAGTCTTTAAAAAGTTTAAAGAATAACTATCCTTCTGAAATATATCTCTGTACATCTAGAAAATCTAACGTGACTACAAACTTGACTATTATAGATGAGTACCTATTAACCTGCATTTCTTAATTATAGATTACATTTTGAAGTAAGCTGTACAAACACAATGCCTTAATCAAGAGCAGAAATATACTTATAACAAAATTGACCTAAAATTTGTATCAATAAACCAAAGTCCATACCAATGCAAAATATTCATCTTTATATCATATCTTTTCCCCCTCCCTTTTTAGAGAGAGATTGATTATAACCATTTATAATCAACCCCATTTAAATGAAAACAAACATTTATAAACAATATTTTGGAATTTGGATGTAGTTCTCTCCAAACTGCTTCCAGCTTTTTGTTGGGTAAAGTATATGGGGATTCATGGAGACCTTTTGGGGGATCTTGGTCCATCAAACTACATTAGCCTGGAAGGAATCCACAGGTTCTCTTTCTCTGTGGAAACAAAAGCAGAACCTTTTTTCCAAAGTAATATATTCTTAGACCCAAATTTTGAAGTCAAGATACCTTTAAAGTATATATGTTGGTTTAGGTTAGCAGCCCCCAGAATCAAATATCTTTCAGTAGTTTAAAAATTCAAAGAAAAGTTTTATTTTTTTCTACATTCTTTTTCTTCTCTCATTCTCAAGCCTATGTTCATTTCTTAAACACACTGTGTGTCATTTAGAGGTCTTCTATGTCTGAATCTGCCTTATTGTGTATCTGAAATATTATTCTGTCCAGGAGCACTTCTTAAAATGCTAAATGACATGGTTAGGACTATGGTTGCTTTGCCTTTTGCCTTTGGACTCCAACATGGATGAGGTCTATTCAGTGCCAGCTCTGAAAACCATGCTCCCAGACAATTTCCAGGCACACAATGGGTCTAAGTTGCCATTAAGCAAGTTGTAGTACTCTTCTCACAAACTCCATTCAAGTGCTCAGCCTCCTGAAAGAGTCATAGTTTGTGCTGGCAGCATGAACTAGGAAGCCGCCATTTCTTATGCTGTGTCAGTAAGCTTTCTCTTAAAGGAGCTGAGAACCCCTGTTTGCCACCAGCAACAAGAGCCTATCCAAAAATAAAAATGTGGCTACCAAGAAGCTACATTAAACTCTATTCTTTTGTGTCTAGAATTACTTCCCATGCTCTCTCAGGTTTTGTGTGAATGCAGTTGCCCACTATGTAGAGCCAATTTGTAGATGGAGGCTGCTTTTTGGTTTCCTGGACACCCAGACCGAAATAATCACATAGAAATTGTATTAATTACAATACTGTTTGGCTAATAGCTTAAGTGTATTTCTAGCTAACTCTTACATCTTTAAATTCATCAATTTCTATTCTGTATATTGCCACATGGTTGTGGCCTATCAGTAAGGTTCCATCCAGCATCTGGCATCTGTCTTCTGAAGTGGCTACATGGTGTCTCTCTGACTCTGTTTACTCTCTTTGTTGGCTTTACTCTGTTAAATCATTGGCTGAAAGCAGCTTCTTTATTAACTAATGGTAGTAAAACATGTTAAGAGCATACAGAGGGAAATCTCACATCACCATTCCTGTGGGCTATTTCCCCTACTCTGTTGTTGCTCTTTCAGTGAGGAAGGTTTTTAGTTTGATATCATCACTTCTGTCAATTTAGGCTTTGGTTTCTTGTACTTTATGGGGTCAGTAAAACTGCTAATACCCTGGAATGCTGATACTGCTGTGTTCTCTCCCAGTATTTCAGTCTGGTCTTCTATAGAGGTTATTCATCTGCTTTTTTTAGTTTATTGTTAAACATAGTAAAAGATAGTGATCAAATTTCAATTGTCTGCACATGGATTTCAATTTTCTAAGCACCCGTCACTGAAGATATCATTCTTTCTCCAGTATATGTTGTACTTTTGTTGAAAAATCTATACTGTCTATAAATTCATAGTTTTATTTCTGAGTCTTAATTTAATTCCATTGGCCTCTGTCAATTTTTATGACAAGTGACAAGCTGTTTTAATTATTGTAGCTTTGCAATATGTTTTAAATTTCAGCACTATGTGTTTCCAACTTCACTGTTGCTGCTCATAATTGCTTTGCTATTGTGCTATCTTGTCCTTTTATATGAATGTTAGGATAATGTTTTAAATTTCTACAAATAATATTAAGGGAAGGATTTTGTTGTTGTTGTTCTATCAGGAAAAAGAATGTAAGTGAAGAGTGTGGTACAAGTAGTACTACATACTGATATTATTGGTAAATTCAACTATGCCAACATATTCTGTAAGTGAAAGGAGGTGGCTTCAGCTCTGCTCCTTACATACTCACAAAGCAGCAGATATAAACCAAACCTCTCAGATCAGTTATGAGTCTCAAATGAGGAAACTGGGATTCAAAAGCAAATCAGCCCCAAATTGCAGCCTCAAAAAGCCAACAACTGAATCTTGGGTCATCAGTTAGAAACATAATTTGAAGTTAAAACTCCAAACTTGATTCCTTTGAAATTAAAATATTAGTAGTAAGTAGAGATGGAATTTAAATTTGACAAAGTTATATGACTGGAGGCAGCAAACAGCCAAAATCTGTTCATGAGTCCTTAAAATTTCTTTCTATAAGAAATGAGAATATTTTGCCATTTAAATTCTTTTTTGTCACTTATCTTATAGTTTAAATTTAGGATTGGTTTTTAAAACTAACTCAAAATGATCTTAACCTAAGAATAGATGGGTCTGACTGGTTTCCTGGAATGCCTGATGACATATAGTTCATAGTGCTTATGAAAAATGAACTTCTCTTGAAGAGTGGGTCACACTTCACCTGCTCTTTGTCCACCATAAATCAAGAGGTTTATTTGATTCTATCATGATTTTGAAGCCTGAGTATACATGAAGCCTAAAGTTCCACCAGTACCTGCAGCACCAGCATTGAGAGGGAAGAAATATTAGCAAATTCTTTATAGAGTTCTGTGGGCAAAGAGAGCCAGAGAAAGGTATTGTACCCTTCTTTATCATTCAGCATTATAATGAAGCTGAAATTCAGCGTGCATGTGGCAGACAAAAAATTGGGATAACCATTAGAATTAATAGTTTAAGGACTCTGGTTTTAATAAAGAAAAATCGCCAGTGTTATACAAGATAGGAAATACTTCTCTTTATACATCCTTCAAGCATATTTTGCAAAATTTGCCTTCTGTAGTACAATTCTAATATATACTTAAGTGACTGGTGATCAGACATATAAGATTGTGTGGTTTTTTCAACATTTGTGACTGAAGAAATTGCAAAGTTACAAATGTAATATTATTATGCTTCTGTTGGATAAATGTGGGTTCTTTGTAATCTAGAAAGGATCCCAGTTGTTAATCTAATAGTCACTGCCTTCTTCCTGCCCAATGTCCACTGAAGAGTGTCCTAGACACCATTGTAGATGAAATGTTCATCCTGACAATTCCCAAATATGCCTAAAATTGCAGATGACAGTTGTGAGCATTTCTGCCCGCTTATCTGTCTGCCTTCGATATGACCCTAAATTAGGCATCTGAAGGTATAGTGTTTAATACAGATTCCAGGCACAATATACCTTCTCGCAATTAGTTGAAAGTGCTGTTTTGTAATTAAAGGGTGAAGTGGGGCATGATGAACATATGGAAAAGGAGACCCTTAATAAGTGATGGAGCCTTCAAAAGAAATTGCTAATTAGTATGCATTTGATGTGCACTATACCAATTTTAAGACTTTGCCTTGAATAAATTGCTATGTTGGGTGTTCGAAGGAGTGGTGAGATTAGCATTTACAAAGGGGGCAATTTTCTGTCTTCTTGACTCTGTTAAATGGAGGAAATAACTTCCAAGACTGGAGCAGTAGTTAGCCCATCAATCATTCTCACAGCTGGAAACTGGGGATCCCAAATGCAGAGATCAGTTAATCCGTCAGCTAATAAGTTCATAGTGGCACCATATGGCGCAGGGCCACTCCACACTGGGAGAAGGACAGAACTGTTTACACAGGCATGCTGCTTTCTCAGGTAGCTCCCTGCTGACAGAACCCTTTGTTCTGAAGGATCAATTTACTTTGCACAGTAAATTGACTGAATTGATCAGTTCAGAGCATATAATTGTTGGCTAATCCTGTGGAATCATGTCCCATCCTTGTGAGAGGGACAAAGGGGTGCTGCCCATGGCTTGGTCTGGGCTCCATCCTGGGGCTATTCTCATCGGACAGATTGGACACTGATTAAAGGACCAAGGAGGGTAGATATGTAGTCAGCGTTGACTTCAAAGGGAAGGGACCCGTACAACATCCAGAAGGCCATCTCTAGCTGTCTTTACTCAACTGACAATATGACATAACTGGAAAATAAGATTAGTCAGTCCAAGCAATTTAGAAGCAGACTTTTTATTTTTTTAAACTTTCATGAATGGAAAGTTACAGTTCTGCCTCCAGAGCTAAGTTACACTCAAGGACATTCATTCTAAAACTTACCTTTTCTTTTCATAGGGAAAGAAAATGACAAAAAAGGAAGCTCAAGGTGAATGCCCATAAAAGTACGGACACTGGAGGTTAAGTAAGAGAAGCCTTTCTTAGAGATCATGCTGTAGTGGCGGAGCATCCACTGTTCTGCCTGTGCATAGGGTATGGGAAAATCCATCAGATCCTTTCAGAGCACACTGGGGCTAAATCTTCCCATTCCAAGCACACTTGGATGAGTCCCAGCACTTTGTTCCATAGATATGTTTGATCTGACTTTGTTTTCTCCTTCTCACATACAAAATAAAAGATGAAAAAAATCCACCAATAGAGATAAATGTTGGACATAGGTCCCTTCAACTAAAGGTTTTCTTCAAAAGCTATCGTCAATAGAATCATTTCACATCAATGGTTTGAAAAGAGAACTGTGTTCAATAGGAACTGAAGCCATTTGGTGTTGCCGAGAGGCCATTTGCTTATTAAATGTCTGAACACTAATGAACTTTATATGCCCACCCCAAGAGTTTCTACCAATTAGAGGGCTATTGGTTTCTTTACTTATTTTAGGACAATAAATGTCTGCGGCTTTCTTTTATAAGGATAAATTGCAGCAGGTTTGACAACAGTTAAGTCTTAGAAATTATTTCAGTTTTTCTCGTTATTTAAAGCAACACATGCTTGGTGATGTTCTAGCCATTAGAGAGAAGCAGAAGTTGTATTATAGTTGATGTTAATCATTCCAAACTACAGAAAGTTAATTATCTCCAAGTACTTTCAGTTTATTTTCACAAATTTCTATCTACCTATAATTTTTCCCTTTAATGGACTTTTCTTCTATTACCACATGCCCAGTTCCCAAAATTCCGTGGTATTTTAAAATTGCAAAATGAAGAAATTTTTGTAGTGATTTATTTTAGTAACCATTGTAATGAGAGTAAGACAAAGTGTAAATAGTTCTTTACATAACTTTCATATTAAACTTGTGAGGAGAAAAGAAAAGCAGAATATTGTGTTCTATATAGATCATAAGCAAGAGTCTCACGTGACATCAGGCACTCTGCCAAAGAACTCCGCAAAGAAAAAAGGCATTTGTGTACTTTGATAAAAATCCTCTGTTATTACCAATTTGGAGTGTGCCTCTCTGCACACAGCATATGAGATGAGCTTTTGCTCCTTGTGAGTCATTTAAATGACATTTGTCCATTCTTTAACTGACCTAAATGTACATCCTGAAGTTAACCAGAATCCCCAGATACTGAATTACCAGCATAAAATGGATGACTAGACCTGTTTCAAATCTCACCAAATTCCTGTCTCCACATTTGTTTCATTGCAGAAGTTATCACAAAGTTAAAATCAAAAGCAGAATGTCCAGTCATTGAGATATGTATTTTACCTATTCATGGAATGTTCTCCAATAGTGCTAAGTAAAGCTTTATAATATAGTGTTTTATTTTAATCATTTTAGAACTATAAGTGTTAGGTTATGAGAGGTTGTCAACATTATACTTTACCAAAATACTTCCCTAAATTTATAGCCATTTTCTATTTTATATACATTTATATCCTTCCTCAACTCTGATATTTCATAGTAGTTTTCTAAAAACCTCTTGAAATTTCTTTTGTCAGAAAATGGAGAGCGTATATCACCATTTTCAGTATGTGTTCCAACTTTTAAGAGCAATTCTCAATTCATTATCTTAAAGTCTTTACAAGAAATCTCCAACATGTTTAGCCTTTTCTTTTCTTTTTTTTTCTTTAATTAGCAAGGAAGAAAGATCCAAGGGAAGATACAGGCTCGCTTCCCCTTTTGTCGCTGCTGACCTGCTCGTCCCTGGGCCTTTCTCTGGAAGACAAAGCCAACTTGTCTTCCACCTCATTATAGATTGTGCCCTTCACACTCTATCTCTCAAATGCATCATTAATGTGTTTTCTTTCATCTGTAGCCTCACTAAGGGCGTGCCTATTCAAAGCTTTAGAAATGTTATGTTTTTCAGAACTATCTTTGGGTATGTGGGTTGGTCAGCAGACTTCATTGACTAAGATAAGGCAGAGATTCAGACCTAGGAAGCTGCAGCATCTCTGTCTGCTCACCTAAAATGTTATTCCCACATTGGTAATTTCTCCTTCCTAACTTCTTTATATCCCCGATCATGGTCGCTACTCATCGTACTGGGTACTCTGCTCCCTGCTCCCAAACATAATCTGTGGTAGGATGGAGAGTTTGACCCGCTTTGATCGCTTCTATGCCACAGGATCTTCAATAGCACCAAGAACATAAGAAATATTGTCTAGATACCTGTCCAAAATACATCATCAAAGTGGAACCCATACAGCATGAAAATCTACTGATGACAATTAATTAGTTAAACGATTATTTCAAGTCCTTTGAAGGTTTGTTTGATGACTGACCATACAGATGTTCAGTCTAAGATTGGCAGTTATCAGTGAGTTGGAGACACTGCTGTGTATAAGAATAGAAACAATCAGAATGTGAATTATCAGGTAATAGGAGAAGCTGCTGTTCATAAAAGAAACAAGGAAAATAAAAAAAGTGAAACACTTTTTTGCTAATTTTTGAAGTTTTTGTTAAATATCTGATAAAAATCTCAATACTAATAATAGGTTTGGAATATTAGTTGTATGTTGTAAAACCTTAGAAAATCAACTTGAAAGGGAAAAGATTTATTTAGGCTCATAATTTTAACAGATTGGTTCATAGTCAGCAGGCTGTGCTGCCATGGACCTAAAGTGAGGCAGGCACAATATCATCATGGCATCAGGAGTGAATGGTGGATGGAGAATAGCTCATGAAGGGTAGGAGTCAGAAAGAAAGGAAGGGTCCAGGTTCCAGTCATTCCCTTCAAAGACAATCTCCCACTCTCCAAATCAAGCCAGTATCCACTAGCCCATTCAGTGAATTCTTCAATCCTTCAACCTGTTGATGTAGTTAATTTCTTGGTCTTCCAGTTACTGCTCAATGATGCCACCAGCTATAGAAAAAGCTGTCGACTTACAAGCTCTTGAGGGGAGCAACTAATATCCAAATCCTAATAATCCACATAACATGTTATGACTGCTAGGAAAATGGTAAATGGTCATCACTTTTGGATATATAAAACTTTAAGATATTAAGTGTCTGTTTTTACCAAGCATCATATAGCAAATTTATCATATATACAAGCTGTAGTATATGGTAGTTATACAAATACATTACTCAAAATTCTTTCTCTGTAAGAGCTTATGTTCTGAGTTGGCTGGAGTCAGCCCTTACCAGCTAGTAAAATCTGATTTTGTTCATCTCTCCCAAACTCCCCATTTAGTGGCATCAAATTGGTAGCTTGAATTCAGCCCCTGTGGAAGCATTACAGAAATCGGTAAATCCTACAAATGACAGTTGTTACAATTTTGCCCACATGCCACTAACCTTATCAGCATCTGATGATACTAAAAGCTAGTGAGCTCACAACTGAATGAAAGAGAGATACAATTTCCCAATACAGCACAACCAGTCTTGAATTTGTACTAAACTGGAAAACAACATGAGGAAGAATTACAGCTCTCTTCCCACTCCCACCCCTATCATCTCCTCTTCTCTATCAAGCCATGGAAAACATACTCAAGTATAAGCCTTCAGATGAAGAGCTTTGCCATAGCAACTACTGCTTCTCTCCGTGTCTAATTCATACTGACAATATGATACATGATGATGGTATGCAAGTGATAAATCTTAGCCTAAAGGAAGGGGAAGGCTGTGTTATTGCCCCTATTGAAATGCAGGATGTCAGTATGTATGGGGTATTTCGTGCCACTCCCTTCTTCCTGGTACTTGTACACGATTATTCAGAAATGAACAGAGAGACAGGAAGTTGCTTCTGATTCATTTGCAACAGTGGTCTGAGTAATTCATGTATGTAAAAGGCACTAAACCCTGCGAGTCTGGTGACTTTAAAAAATATATTTAGTAGGGCAAAGAAAGCTGGCATCTTAAAGATGTCACAAAGGTCTTAATTTTGGTTTTTCCATATGGGTTATATTTAAAGGGATTATATAATTCCTTGAATAAATGCTAAAACACGTGTTTGAAATCCTTAGGTTTTACTTATCTAGTTTGGATTGCTAGAACAAAATACAGCTTTGAACTACATTCATTTCTTATATTTCTGAATCCTGGGAAGGTCCAGAATCTAAAACTGAAACATGTCAAATCTGGAGAAGATTCTTCTGGCTAGCAGATGGCTGCCTTTTGCTGCGTGCTGAAATGTCACTAGGCTGAGTGGGTTCTGCTCTCTTCCTGTTCTTTAAAGGTGCTGATCTTGAATGGAAGCTCTGCCATCAAAACACATTGAAGTGTAATTACCTTCCAAAGCCCTGCCTCCAAGCAGACACTGTGCTTTAGGGCTCAGCATATGAATATGTGAGAAGATAAATATTTATGCTGTTGTACTTACAGACAAAATGCTTTCATAGATTGAGGTTTTTTTCTCATACAGAAAACAGTGTTATTTTATTTACAAGGTAAAAGATAATTTTTATGTTTTATGTTTAGAAAAATGTAAACAATAATATTTGAAAAGTTAAAAATATAATACAGGAAAAACAAAGCATCATTCTCCATCTTTCCTTCAAAGCCAATTCAATTTCATGGATATTTTAAAGATGGGGCAAAGTAATATGTCAATATGTGGATGATGTAATACTTATTGTATCCTCTTATCTGAGAATTTCTAAGCTTGAGATAATTTAGTTTATTTTAATAGTAAATATTCACACAGAGAATATCTCAAATAACCTTGCTACAACATTGGTATTATGACAGTCAAGTTTCTCATATGGTATTATTTATCTGGAGAAGAACAAAGATTGCACTTGTAGAGGGAAAGAAGGCTTATGTTATAAAGAGCACAATACCTAATTGCAAGGCCCTCCTGATCCTGAAGGCAACTGTAGGTGGTGATCGTTCAACTCACATTTCCACCATACTTGGAAAACTTTTTAAATCTTACTTTTTGTTTATTAAAAAGTTTTCATATGATATATTTGATCACCTTCTTCCCTATCTGTCAACTAACCCCAGATCTTCCCCACCTCTCTTTCTGCCCAATTTCGTGATCTCTCTCTTCCTCCCTCAAGAAAGGCAAAGAAAGAAAAGAAAATTGAAACAAATCCTAAAAAAGAGGGGAAAGTACACAAAAAGCGTGGAGTATGTTTTGAGTTGGCATAGGGCTGCCCTGGAGTTTGGTTACTATAACCAGTGACACTCCACTGGAGAAAACTGATTTTCCCTTTCACATTGGGTATCAGTTGAAAACTGCTTCTTAGGTGGAAGTGGGGATTTTGTGTATACTTTCCCTTCTCAGCTCTGGGTTTTGTTTCGGGTTTAAATTGTGCAGGTCTTAAGTGTACTGTCACAGTCTCTGTGAGTTCAACCTGCCCTGTTGTGTCTGAATGTCTGTTTCCTTGGAGACATCCACCACATCTGGCTCTTATAATCTTTCCCCCTCCACTTCCATGCAGATTCCTGAGCTTAGAGGGGAGGGGTTTCATGAAGACATCCCACTCAGGGTTAAGAGATGATTAAAGATGAGTTTCATAACCACAATTAATTTGACATCATAAATAAGAAGGTTTACAACACTTGCAGAAAGATAATTTGTCCGCTACAATGACTTTCCTAGAAACTGGGGGCAGAGAGGACAAACAGAATTTTTATCTAAATCCAAAGCAGGGCACAGTTATCTATAGAATTGGCATTGGGAGAGACAATAACTACCACTGGACTCTGAACAACCAACAGCAAGCTCTCTGTTTTACTGAATCTCACTACTCCTGTAGCTGAAAATGGCAGCAATATGGCAAAGTACCTCCTGAGGAGATTCACTCTAACCTGAGCTTACCGCAGTCACTAATGCTGAATATCCAGCCAGAAATATGACCACTCCAGGGACAGTGAGAGTGTACAGTGTCTATAGCTACTTCTCACAGAGAAGACATGATCACTGAGAGTATATCAGCTAACTGCCATTCCTTACCAATCCCATGAGTCTAAATGGTTCTAATGTGCTCTTGTCTACTTTTAAAAACACAGTAGAATAATCTTGTCTGTCAAAGAGAGTGGTGAGTAATAAACTAACAAAGAAAAGATGAAAGACATAAAATACAACTTTATAAACAATAAGTGAAAGAAATGAGATGCAAATATTTGAGTGACCATAGAGAAGAAAAGTTTATAACAAAAAACATTTGATGAAAACAGAGATGCAAATTGTCTCCGCTTAGTGTGAAGAGGACTAAGTAAGAATGTGTGGGGCTGTATGCAAATGATACTTCCATGTGATTCTCTACTGCCTGAGAGGCTATTGAAATACTACATGCTAATGGCATTCCTAAGACAGCCACAGTGGTGATATATATATATATATTCACACACATATGTACACACACACACATATATATATGTACTGAGATTATTATAGAGTTTTAGCATTGTAAAAGACATAGAAGTTATTTCACTAATAAAGAATAAATATAGTGAGTGCATATTAACAATTACCACCTCAAAAATGACCCATGAAGATTTCATACTTCACACTCCCTGTTATTGCAAGATTTTCCCAGCTATGTGAGCACACATGTGTGTGTGTGTGTGTGTGTGTGTGTTGATTAAGGATTAAACCAAAACCCTCAGGCATACTATACAAATATTCTGTCACTGAATCCCTTTTTCAAGGCCCCTACTTATTACCATGTTTCATGTTAAACATAGTCCAATGCTCCAGATCACCACTACTAATTAACCCAAGACTAATTTAAAACCTTAAATTTATTTACCAATCCTAATTTTAGCACACTCTCCTTTTATGGTACAGCTTTACTCTGGCATACTGAGCTAATAAAAACCACATTCATTTTTATTGAAATACATTTTTTTCATACAACATATTCTGATCATGAGTTTCTCTCTCCCAGCTCCTCCAAGATACTCTCAATCTCTTCACCCACCCAACAGCATACTCTTTTTTTCTCTCTTTCTTCAAAAAACAAACAGGCAAATAAATAAAACACGGCTTTTAAAAACAAAAGAAACATGCAAAGAACACACACACACAAAGAAATCACAAAAACGAAAATTGGAAATTACTATTTAAATGCAAATGATTAGTAAGACAAGAAAAGAGCCCCCAACAAAGCAGTGTGAGAAAAAAAGTCCACAGAAGAACTGCTAAGTCTGTTATGCATTGGTCCTCTATTGCTGGACTTGGTGCCTGCCCTTAAATGTGGTTAAAATACTCAGTGAGACTCCATTGGAGACACACTGTTGTCAGACAAAATAAATTTTTTTCTTAAATATATTATTGAGCTTTAAAATGAAGAACAGAAATTCTTCAAAACCAGAAATGACTGTGAGGCTTTAGAATGGATTTGCACTGTTAGCTGAGAACAAGCTAAGTCAGCCAGTTATTTATATAAGCCATGGTTTGTTAAGGGCTCTATTATCAATATTCAGACTGTGGGCTCATTCAAAGCTGGATACTGAAGTTATACATGCTGCACAAACCTGGTATCTAGAACTCCTGCAGCCTATAGGATAGTCAAGGGATAAGAGGCCACTCACAGCCTGTGCTGACAGGTTTTATGTCAACTTGACACATGCTAGGGTCATCTGAAGGATGGAACCTCAATTGAGAAAATGCCTCTGTATGGTCTGGGTTTATGACATTTTCTTAATTAGTGATTGATGGGGGAGGGTACTTAATCCATTGTGGGGTGTCATCCCTGGGCTAGTGGTCCTAGGTTTTATAAGAAGGCAGGTTGAGCAAGTCATGAAGAGCAAGCCAGTAAACAGCATCTCTCCAAGTCCTCTGCATTAGCTCCTGCCTCCAGGTTCCCGCCCTGCTTCTAGTTCCTGTCCTGACTTCTTTCAGTGATGAACTGCTGTGGGCAAGTGTGAGCTAAATAAACCCTTTCCTCCCCAACTTGTTTTTGGTCATGGTGTTTTATTGCAGCAATATAACCTTAACAAACCAACCAAAACAACATACTCTAAAGTGCCTTAAGGATTAATATCTCCAGTCATCCCCTATACAGAAGCTTGCAACCTGCATTGTGTTGCCTGTGCCATTGTAAAACTCTGGGTGTAACAAACAAGAAACAGAGGAAAATTCCAAATTGGGAAGCTTCCAAAATTAAATGCACATAAATGTTACTCCTCTTCTCTAAAACATAGCCGAAGCTTACAGACAAAACATACAAATCATTAAGATATTAACTAGAAAGAGGTTTATGTAGAAATCATGATAAAAGTTAGATATTGTGAAAAGACCCAAGTCAACACATCTAGAACAGAAAACTGACACCTACTTTTCAAGTTAACAAGATGGAAGCCCATTTGTTACAACTAAAGGTAGACTTTGTAAACATGAAGCTTGGACTGAGGAAGTAAGTTAAACTCTAGCAACAGCAAAAGACACTGGGAAGTTTAAAAGGAGATTCTAAGCTATAGGACATGTCTGAGCTTGACCAATATGCATCTCATAGCAATCCTGACAAGATAACAGAGAAAACAGAATATATATCATGCAAAGATTATAGCCAGGCATCCATCTATCTATCTATCTATCTATCTATCTATCTATCTATCTATCTATC
>LOJH01006410.1:0-17532 GCA_001685095.1 Ellobius talpinus
TAAGCTAGCCGTGCGGGAGCTGGGCGGGACGAAAAGCAGGCCTGCTCCCCTATTACTACACAAGAGTCTCTGCTAGGGCTTTCCAGATCCTGATTCTTTCCCAGCGTTCCAAGCACTTCCTTCTTGGGGTCTTTGCATTCACCTCCTGTCTGGTAGTCACATATACCTCTGAACATTTCTCTCAGACATTTCCTTGGAGTTGAAACCTTCCAGCCTACCTGTTGTTCAGTGTAGAATCGAAGACTCACGCGTCCCGTGGGGTCCTCATCCTGCAATGCTTAGGACATAGAGCCTAGTGGGGTCCTCATCCTGCAATGCTTAGGACATAGAGCCTAGCGGGAAGAATTGTTAGGTTCTTCTATATCTGCTCTTGAAAGGGCTAGTAGAACCTCAGCCACCCCTTTCCACCACCCTCTCTTTCCCTGCCTATCATGAGGTGAAAACACCCCTTGGACTAAGCACTTCCTTATGATGACGTACTGCCCTATCATAGGTCCAAAGCAAGGTGGGCTGAAATCTCTGAAACCATGAACAAGCTATTCTTCAATTGATCTGTCCTGGGAATCTGTAACATTAATAAATAGCTGAGTAACACTTAGGCTAAAACACTGTGGCTGTGCTCCCAAACACACTGACAGTGCCCCCTCCATACCTCTACTGATCCCGTGTACATCCATTTCTACATTGCCTAAGTCTAAACCAGAAAGATGGGTACCATGACCGCATCTCCCTCAAATATACACAGTCATCCAGGAGAATTTTTCTAGACAGTAGGGGAGTCTCTTGGCAAGTTACTTCTTTAAACTAAGTAAACATAAATATATGTCAACTTTTGAATTCCCTGTTTTCCTCCTTCGTTGACATCATCCATCTTCATTTCTAAACGGCACGTTAAATTGCTGTCTGTAACAAAATGTAAACCACATCAGGTGTCTTCTTCTTGATTTCATTATGTCTCCTAGTACCTTGTTTATGTTCATGCGGAAACCAAATTAGTTGACAGTCTGCGTTCTGAATGCAAATCTGATGTTGGCTTCTCTTTTTCAAACCCCTGTGGCTCAGTGGTGGAAAGGTTAGTGAGAACTGAAAAAAAAAGGGCTAAAAGAAAATCTCCATAACCTTGTTGGAATGGGTGTTAAAAAGGAAGAACTGGGATTTCCAACCTTATTCCTAATTAAGAAGACATTATTATTATAAACATTCTTCTAAGTAAGAAGACATTAGTATTTGCATTATACACTATACAAACTAAGTCCAAATGGAAACCGAGCTAATGAGAGCTTATGCAACCACAGCTATGAAGCCTGCAAAATTCCAGTAGGTGGTGACAGGTCTAACAGGCATCAACGAAGCAAAATAGTTTGGGGTCAAGTGGATTTCAGGAGCATTTCAGGATATCCCAAGAGAAGCCTTGTAATTCGCTGCTTTCTAGTACACATTATTAATTCTTTAAGAATTCCATTTTATTTTGATTTAGCCTCCTTCCCCAGTCCCTCCTGATCCATCTTCCATTCTCAACCCACCCAACTTTGTGTCTTCATTTATTTTATTTAAAAATCCATTCAGTGCGATTAATGCTGGCTACATATTCTTGGGTGTGCTACTCCTACCGGAGGCCACACCTTTGAAAGACAACAAACTCTTTCTCTTGATAGCCGTCAATTACCCATCGTTCCTAAGATAGGGGTGGGACTAAGCGACCAACTTCTGTGCTGGAAGTTTGTTGGGCTTGAGCTGACACAGCTCTTTCCACTGACTAAGATGCTCCTGACTGAGATTTCCTTGGGGGCATAAGGATGAGATACGGTCAGGTGAGGCAGACTTTACTTCTGACCACAGTGCTTTCCTAATATCCCCACCAGCTCCCGTGTGAGTTACCCAGTGCCTTTATTATTTGAACTAAAAGTCAGGACGACACAACCTACCAACCCCCAGAAAGCTCAGCCACCAGATCTGTTATTTTTATTAACACAACTAGACAGCACCTGCAAACCGGGATCTTATACAGGTAAATTGTTGTCTCTTGCGGGGCTGGCTCAATTTGTGCAGAAACACCACCAAGAATGTGGAGGGTTGATTTAGTGTCAGAAAAGGGTATTTGAAACAAGTGCATTTTCCTTTATGAGTCTTTTAACATCGGGAAAGAAATACAGTTGATTGCAATTGATTTGTGTATGTGGCTCTTTGGGTGAAGTGTCACAGCATGTTTTATAGGAAGATAGAAGCAAGGAAATAGAAGGGAGCAAAATCACTCCCAGAGAAGATGCAGGATGGAGGGGCCAACAAAGGCACCTTACCTGCCCATCAGTGGATGTGTGCTGAAGTGCCCAGAAAAGCCTTGGTTTCAACATCTATAAAAGTCAGATAATGATAACTATTATCATATAGGTGATGGGAACTTTAAAGTAGTGTGCCTGAATGTCTGGGCACAGAGTGTGCTGTGTTGTTGGGCACATGGAGTTGGGCCTGCTGTAAGTTGATGAGGAAAAGAACCTCAGAATATAGTACCCCTCCTGGGGCTACAGATTTACAAGCTATGATGTGGGCCTCATCTCTAGCAGGTGCCTTTGTTTCTTCTTTTACTTTTCGGAAAACTGCCTCCAGGAAAGGCCTTAAGGAGGGGGTGTCGCCTTCTGAACCTTACTGTTTAGAGGGTGCACACATGGGAGAGCCCACAGTAGAGACTTAAACCGTGTCTTTCTTGTATAGAGCTCTTTATATTACTTCAGATAACGCTCTTAATTCCAAGGGTTATTTAAAGTGGGGGTGCTTGATTCTATTTTTAAATGAAGTGAAGACCAAAAATGTTAACCAAGTTTTCCAAATTCATACTTTTGTTTCATAAACATAGTTTATCGACCACTAACACATCAAAAATATTTGGTAATGGAGGCTCTGTGACCTGTTTTTATGCTTTGTGACTTCAAATTTAGCATATGTTAACAATAAGCAGGAGTTTTGAGCTAAAGAAAAGATGAATATGGCTTTCCACCTGTCAACACATCCAGTCTTTGTTTAATCTTCTGTAGAAATACTGGTGTTCACAGGGAAGGCCTGCCTCTGCTATGTCTTAATGACTCACAGAAGTAGCAGAGTTTGACCCACCCCCTCTTGTTTTTTTGAGACAGAGTTTCTCTGTAGTTTTGGAGCCTGCCCTGGATCTTGCTTAGTAGCCCAGGCTGGCCTCGAACTCACAGAGATCCACCTGCCTCTGCCTCCCGAGTGCTGGGATTAAAGGCGTGCGCCACCACTGCCTGGCACTTGACCTTTCTCTTAAGTTTCTGACTGTGTCTACAGTCTTCCAGTGTCTTCCCACTAATATGGCTATATCATCTACTGCTGTGTAGCCAGTTGTGGTGGTTTGAAAGAAAATGCCCCTCTCCCCAGGGAGTAGCACTCTTCAGAGATGTGCCCTTGGAGTAGGTGTGGTCTTGTTGAGGAAGTGTGTCACTATGGAGACAGTTTGTGAAGTGTCATTTATGCTCAAGCCATGCCCAATGACAGAGACCACTATCTGTTGCCTGCGTAAGATGTAGGACTCTCAGCTCCAGCACCATGTCTGCCTGCATGCTGCCATGTCCCACCTTGATGATAATGGACTAGAGCTCTGAACTGTAAGCCACCCTATTAAATGTTTTCTTTAAGAGTTGCCGTGGTCATGGTGTCTTTTCACAGCAATTGAAACCCCAACTAAAACACAAGTCACTTCTAAATTTACTGGCTTCACAGACCCATACAGCTTATCTCGGGAACCTGTGCCTCTTCTAGCCAGAGCCTTTCGAGGGCTGTTGTCAAGACATCAGGATTGCTGCAGTTTGACTGGTCAACTGAAGTGAAGTCAACTTCCAAGTTCATTGAGTGTTTCAGGTAGGACTTAGTTTCTCTGGGTCTCAGTTTCCTGGTGGCTCCTGGCTGGAGTCCACCTCAATTTCTTATTTTATGAGTGTTTCCACATGGCAGCCTACATACCCTGCCTCATTAGAAGGATGAAGAGGAAAGAGGCAGGGAAGAGAAGGAAAGAGAGAAAGGAAGGAAGGAAGAGAAAGGGATGATGGGGAGGAAGGGCGGCAGCAGGAGGATGGAGAACGTTCTGTAGCTGATTCTTTGAGTGACAGTCCACGTCCTTGGCTTTGTTCTAGTCCTTAGACATGGGCCAGTCTGTCACCACACTCAAGTGCTCATCGGCAGTGTACACCAGCAGGTGTGGTGGTCATCTGAAGAGCTTGCTTACCACAAGATGTCCTTGTAGGGAAGCAGTCCCTACCATTGTCGCTGGCCAGTTTCGGCTTTGAAATTGGTGGTGCCTCCAGCTGGTTAACGGTACCACAGTGAGGCTGTTGTCTTGAATCAAGCTTCTAACCCACTCACTCCAAGCAAGTGGTACATCATCAGTTTCGAGGGCCAGCTGGGAGGAATAAGAGTCGGCCTACCTTGACATTAGTCAAAATGTCAATTTGTTGTTTCCTTTCCGTAGTCAGGTGGGTCTGATGATCCGTGAAAACACAGGAAGTTGGATAATGGTGCTGCAAGCTGTAATCCCACCACTCAGGAAGCTGAGGCAGGAGGATTACTATAAATTTGAAGCTTCATTTATACAACAAGTGTCAGGTGAGCTGCACTGCATAGTGAGACTGCCTCAAAAATCAACAGCATGGAAGTATACCTTTAAAAACAATGATAGACAATCCCCTGTTGTTGTACCATCATCAGCTTCAAAGCTAGGGTAAGATGGATTCCTGAGCTTTGGATACTCCTGCCTAATCTTGGGTCCCTCAAGAGGTGATGACCGCATACAGAAAAGGCATGCCCAGTTGGCCTGGCTAGGCACTTACCCCTGGAGTGGGGCAACAGTGGGCAGTTTTGAAGCTGGAGCTTTTTGTTGCTTGAGAGAGTAGATCCTACATGTCAAGACCCACAGCATCAATTGGCAGGCTCCTTTTCTCCTCGTTCTTTTACTTGTTTTATGAGGAGCTGGTTTCATTGGGGCTACCAACCCCTCCTACTGGCCTAGAGCACCTCAATCTTGGGTTGCTCTCCTTCCCTGCCTGCATAGTTCGGGCAGCGCCAACTATATAAGAAATACAAACTTCAGTGACGTCATAGCCTGGCCCCTTAGTAGCAGCCTGTGTCACCTGAAGCTACTGAAATGAGCCACATACATACTCTAAGCTATTTCCTTCTGCTCTTTCCATGCTTTGGAATGAGTGGTCTCCTTCCTGCACAGCCTCTGCCAATCACTGCCCAGAAAACTCCAAGTATCTTCCAAGCCCCAGTGCAAACACCTATTGCTACTTTAGGTCAGAGCTTATGGGTTGCAGTGCCAGCCATGCCTACCCTCCCCCTTTGGCACTTGCTGTATTTGCTAGTGTCAACATGACTGTCAATCACCAGCCCCACAACTCCCAACTGGCTTCATTGTCCATGTGCAGGGTGATGGAGGTGTTGGGTGTGGCATATACAGAGCAGCTGTCTACCAATGGCTGATGGTCCCTTAGCCCTTGGGCAGGTTGTTTCTGAGGGCTTCATTATGGGGCTGTCAGCTTTCCTGTTCCCTGCAGGTGATGAGTCTTTCCTTTCTGTTAATGTTAAAAATAAGTAAAGCCCTCAAAGGCGTTGTGCTGATGGCCTGGATGCCTGCTGAGGGCCTCATAAGACGTGACCAGATCTGAGGGATCTGACTGACTCAGGGAATTAATCCACCGATAGGCTTGGAGCAGAATGAACTGTGAGGAAGTAATGGAAACTGTACAAAATGGGTGTAGACAGAAGTTTCTGTCCTACCTGGTCCCACAGCTATTCAGTACCAAAGAAACACACAGAGGCTTATATTAATTATAAACTGTTTGGCCTATTAGCACATGCTTATTGTTAACTAGTTCTTATAACTTAAATTAACCCATAATTCTTATCTATGTTTAGCCATGTGGCTTGGTACCTTTTCTCAGTAAGGCATTCCCATCTTGCTTCCTCTGAGTCTGTCAATCACTGCCTTTCTTCTTCCCCAAATTCTCTTAGTCTGGTCGCCCCACCTATACTTCCTGTTTGACTACTAGTCAATCAGCATTTGATTAAACTAATATGAGTGACAAATCTTTACAGTGTACAAGAGCATTATTCCACANGCCATGTGGCTTGGTACCTTTTCTCAGTAAGGCATTCCCATCTTGCTTCCTCTGAGTCTGTCAATCACTGCCTTTCTTCTTCCCCAAATTCTCTTAGTCTGGTCGCCCCACCTATACTTCCTGTTTGACTACTAGTCAATCAGCATTTGATTAAACTAATATGAGTGACAAATCTTTACAGTGTACAAGAGCATTATTCCACAGCTTATGAGGCCTAGTTGAAAGAAGTCATACCTTGGCGAGTTTATCTTGTTCCTAGGTTCTACACACACACACACACACACACACACACACACACACACACACGGACAGAGAGAGAGAGACAGAGAGAGAGACAGAGAGCGCTTTTTCACTCCCTGCTGTCTCTTCATGGTCCAGGAACATCAAAGCCAAGTGACCATGGACTGAGACCTCTGAACCAAGGAGCCCAAGAGAACCTCCTTCAAGCTGATTTCCTGAAGTGCCCTGTCACAGTAAGAGAAAGTCTTCTAACAGCCCCTCTGACTTCCGTCCTCACTGCAATGCCAGTTTTCCCAGGTTCCCCTTCAGGTGACCTATCTCTACTGAATCTTCGTTTGGGGGAAAAATGCTCTGCTCCTGAGGGGAACCCAAACCAAGACAAGTCTCCTGTGTGTGTGTACTCTAGGGATTTGTCACAGTGCCTACTTTATCCCCAGGGTTGCCATCCTTTCCCTTCTGTTGCCTGAGAACTGCAGTACCTGACACACACCCAGCACTCATCTGTTCCTTCAGCTTCTCTTGAAAGGCACATCTTCACATAATTCTTCTGTTTCTCACATCTGTGGAGACGATGGTGTGGAAGCCTTTAAACCATTGCCCACTGTGGACTCCGCCTCTCTCAGGGGACTCTGTGACCAGAAGTTTGCACAGATTCCTGTAGAGCCAGTGACAAGGCTGGTCCTGTGATAGCCACACATAATCTGTAAGGTGGCTTCTCCTGTATCGGATTCTATGGTGCAGAGGAGAAATGGGGAAGACAGTAAATGAGCTATTGGCAATAATCCTCTCTGTCAGGTGCTAGTGTCAAAGCAGCAGGAGGACGAAGCTGCCATGTCACTGGGATAAATTAGATGTCTGCTGCGCTACAGGTACTTATGCTGTCTGGTCACACTTGGTACTTGAGGGCAGCATTGCCATACTGCCTGGGAAAAGAGAGAAGGACAGAAAAAGGTAGAGAGCAATGTTTTGGAAAGGCTAATAGAGTTCTCAACAGGAAGTCTTGCCCCATCTTATTTGGCTATTTGCTCTTATTAGCATATTAATTGTATATATCGATAGGGGATTTGGTGTGGTATTTTCATATGTAAATTGTGCACTGATCAAAGCCAACTGTCTTTCTTCCACACATCCTCTCATTCCTCCCCTTTCCAACACCCTTCCTGTATTAATCACTATTCCATGTTCGGTCAATGTTTTCAGTTTCTGCTTATGAGAGAACTCGTTAAGTCTTGCTTTGTTGAGTCAGTTTTTTTCACTTAGCACATTGGCCTCCTTTTGTTTCCATCTGACTGTGAGTGACAAGATTTGAATTCTTTCTGGCTAAATACTACTCCGTGGTATTTGCGTATCATACTCTCTTCACCTGTTAGTCTGATTCCCTCTTTTAGGTGTTTTGCTTCATTCCAAGTGAAAGAGTAAAGGAGACCATGGAGCATCATCATAGGGGACACGCAGTCATGGTGAACAAAACCACTCATTTCACGCCCAGGACGTGAAAGAAAAAGAAGGAAAGATTGGTGACCCACAGTCTCCTTCATGGACACACATCTAGTGACGTAAAACCTCCCACCAGACTCGACCATTCAAAGGTTCTACTACCACCCAACAGTGTCAAGAGCTGGGGACTAATGTGTGCCCTTGGTGGACACTGCAGGTCCAACCTAAAACAAAGACCTCCTCTCAATACAGCCTGTTCAGCTACTACCCTAATTTGGTCTCGTTGAGGGTCACTTCTGTGGGCTTTAGACTTGGGAGAAGCCCTCCAAGTCCTCCACTGAGAGGAGATCCCAGATCCGGTCAAGCATTCCTCCATAGCGGGTCTTGAAAGGTTCTTAAAACCTTGGGTCCAGAGAGGGAGAAAGAACAGAATGGGACAGGCCAGGTATTGAGTTGTCAATGGCCTTTTCCATCCTGAGACTAGTCTTTCTCACTTTGATATTTTGTAGCATCGATGTGCCTCCTGTCATGAAACATAAATACAGGACAGGTTTTAATATTAATGTCCTTTGCTTGGCTAAATTAAAGGAAAAGCCACTTTAAAATGCGCAGCATCCTCTTCTTAATAAAATATTATAAATATCAATGTGATACACCCTAGAGGAATTACTTGCAGGAACAAATCAAGGACCTAAATAGTCCTCACCTAAGCCTGAATGCTGACTTGGTGTGAAGAGGTGCGGTTTGCACACCTGTGCCTGCTTCGCTTGTTTGCCAGGCTGTTGGCTTCACAAAGAGAGAGAGAGTGAGAGTGATTAGGAGAGCAAATTCTATGGAAATTGCAGTATGCTGGAAGAGAAAAAAGTCTTTGCAGATGTTGTTACATGGCTCAAGAGGGGGAATTGACTCGGCTGATCCAGATGGGCCCTTGTAGGAGGAGGGCTGAGAGAGGCCGTGCAAAATGACAGACACCACTAAGAAGATACTGGCCTTGAAGAATGTAGAATGCAGCCACAAGCCAAGAACACTAGGAGCTTCCAGGCTCCTCCTCCAGTCTTCTGAAGGGACTATTACCTGCTGGTATAGTAATTTTGTCTTGATTATGGTGAGTTTGGTTTTCTCAAAACTCTGAGAGTAACTTCCTATTGTTTTAAGCCACCACAGTTGTAATAGTTTGTGGCAGCAGCCACAGGGAGCTGACATAGGAATCAGCATTCTGAGCTGTGGTTTTGTCTGTCTCCGGGGCAATGCTTTGTCCTTCAGATAACACAGCTGCCCTTGTCTGTGGGTACAGACACCTCAGTACTCTACTGCCATTTGAAGTAAGTCTTCAATCATCTCTTTAAATCCTAAAGATATGGCTTGTCAATCAGCCTCTTTGGGGACGCCTGGCCATGGCTCTTCCTGAAGCTCTTCTCTCGAAGTCTCCACCTCTCTCCTGACATCACACAAGGATGCTCCATGATCTGGACTCTTTTTTTGTTTTTTTTGTTTGGAGACAAGGTCTCTCTATGTAGCCCTGGTTGTCCTAAAGCTTGCTATGTAGACCAGGCTGGCCATCTCAGACTCACTGAGATCCTCCTATCTCTGCCTCTTGAGTCCTGAGATTAAAGGTCTGTGCCACCATACCTGGCATGGACTATCTTTTTTTTATGCTGATCTGAGCAATGAGAGTTCCTGTCATGTGTGCCTTCTCAATAGTGAACACGTGTGCATTCATTAGCACGCACACACACACACACACACACACACACACACACACACACTTGGACTTGCATTCCCACTGATAAGGAATTTGATTTCCAGTTTCCTTTCTATCCCAACAGTGGCTGTGGTAGGTTGAATTGTGTCCTTTTAACGTTTAGATAGTAAAGTCTAAGTGTAGACCTCACAAAGTGACCTTTTGTGGAAGTAGGTGGCAAGCAGGGATTGCCCACAAATTATCAGCTGCCGGAGAAGCATGGAACAGATTCTTTAACCATGCCATGACCTTGGATTTCTCACCTCCATTCCTGGACACAATACATTTCTGTTTTTCAGGCACCTACGCGGTGCTATGTGAGATGTTCTTACGGCAGCAGCAGAAGCAAACGAACACCGCTTCTGCCCTGGAGATGGCAGGAGAGGGAGAGAGAAGCTTTGGAAATGAAGCCTTGAGCCTGGTCAGGAACCTTCGTGTACTGTCTGTGTCATATCTGGATAAGGTGATGGGTAGAGAGTCTCCAAGACCTAATCTCTGTGTCCTAACCGCTCCCTGGGGGCTCCACTGGTCTCTCTAGCAGGGTCAGCTAAGGCAATAAAGTCACAGCCATGCCTCTTGTGTTGCCCTCCCCTCCCTCCTCGTTTGCAAATGCCCAGCCTTCTCAGCAGAGAGGGGACCATCTGCTTAGTCGTGTTTACGGCACACCGTGCCAGTTTGAGCTTATTAATCATATTTACCCAAGTATCTTAATTACTCCCTGTCTAGCAACTTGCCTTGCACTCAGCTGTTGACCCCTCTTTTTTTTTTTACTCCTTTCTATCATTAATCATGGGAGCCGCTTGGGTAGAGGAATTCCTGCAGCTTGGATTTCACTGGCAAGGTTACCACTCCCAGAGAGGAGCGGCTGGAGTTCACGGCTGGCTTCTGACAAACTTCCTAATTAATCTGCTAAAGATCAGAAGAGGCCTGATAGGATCTGAAGACTGTGTGCTGGGACCACCCCTCCGCCCCTGCACGCGAGTGTGTGTGTGTGTGTGTGTGTGTGGTTGTGCTTTCTGATGAGTGTTGAATGTATAGGATGCTGAGCTTGGCCCCCAGCAGTTCACAATGCATTCCTGCTGCAGCTGCTGCCACCTACCTTCCTGATTTGGGGAGAAGGAATTTTCTCATCTTGCTCAGAAGTTTAAAAAGAGCCACCACAGCTTCCTCCTAGATACAACAAAGAAGCAAATTCTCTGCAGCTCACTCTTCCTGTGGAACCAAGTGTTCATTCAGAAAGGAGCTGTCTCATGGAGAATGGACACAATCTTCTCACCTCTCTTTGAGAACCAAGTGTCCCAGGTCTACTGGGAGCTAAAGATACACTGGGGCACAGGGCTGTCCAGCTAGGCAAGGTGTGGTGTTGAAACCTGCAGAAACACGGGCAGCATCCTGTTTCTGGAGGCATCGGTTGACAACTCTGCAGACTGATGCAGCTCATGCAGAGACACGAAGCTGAGGACAGCTGTTCGAGCCAAGGGAAGGCTTTCTAGTTAGCTGTGCCCTGTGCCCTGTGTCCTTCCCTGCGGCTTGTGCCCCTTCCTCTGGAGGTTGGGAGGAAGGCCCAGGCCTGGGCTGCTTTCCTCTTCCAGGCCCAGCTCTGGAGGCCGAGAGACACCATTAAAGAGGATAATTTGTTGATCTGGGCTCTCCTTGCGTTTCAGTGCAGAGTGGCATCGTTTTCTTTATGACCTCGTAAAGTCACAGCCGAGAGGCCGATTTGGAAAACAAACTGCCTTGGGTTGACAGATAATTAGATACAGGGGACATATTATATGCCTTTGCATATAAATGCGCTCCGAGGTGTGTTGGTTCATCTGAAGTTGAGGTTAAAGGCACGCAGGTATTCCTGACACATCAGGATGTATATTTTCATACGGTCTCGGCGCCGCATTGGTTTTATAGCCTTTCATCTGGTGCTGACTGATGGGTGTAAGTACCACCTGATCTAGAAAGGGGCGTCTCTCACCAAGAGTGTCCCCAGCTTTTCTGCTCTGTGCCTCTCCCATGTCCCATCTTCTCCAAGCAAGGCAGCTAACTGTTCTTTAGGCCTCCATTCGGCAGTTAGTGACTAATGACCAGGCTAGGAGGGGCCCTGCAGGGCTCATTTTTCTTCCCTTCTGTCCCTCCCTTTGGTATTCTAATAGGCCCAATTAATTACAATTATAACATGAGGCCTTTCAAGATGGGGAAAAGCCTGAGTGGAATTCTATATCCGGGGCGATGAAATGGACCAAAGCAGATACTCTCTGGAAGGTTCTTGATGGATAGCTACTTCTGTTCAAACCGAGGAGTTGACTTTGTTATCAATACTACACTCAAAGGCAAATCCTTCTGGCCCTGGAATCTGGGAGCAGAGTTAGGGCCTTAGGTAAACCAGGCAAGAATAGAGCTTCCATTTTCCTATAGTTTTTAAATGCTCTGGGCTGGGGAAATATCTCTTTGAACACAAAGTCCCAGTTAAATTCATTCACGCTAAAATGTAAAGAGCTTAATTTAATGCCCTTTGGGAGTAATTTCAATTTAAAAGTGGCATTATAGCTAGTGGCTGAGAGAACAGGCTTAGCGGTTAGTCATCTTCTATTTGGGCAAGTCACTTAATCTGTGTCGGAATAAAAAGCTCTATTCACCTTATGATGTTGAGAAGATTCACTTAGATAAAACACGAAGTATAAGTGCTTCACATCTGGTGAGTGTTTAATAAATGTTAACCATTTTTTAATCACGGTGGTGAGTTGAGCTAATCATAATACAACATGAGGAGAGAAGAGAATGTCTCAACCCAAACAAGGGAGCCAGCACAGTGAGGAACATTCTCATAGGCGTCCTGACTCTGGGGAGAGCTGAGTTTGGCCCTAACACCTGTGTCGTTTTGAGCCTGGCATCTCTTCTCCCAGTCTTGGCATCTAATTCAAAAAATGAGATGGAGTCTGCCAGGGTAGCCATTTGATCCACACTGGCAAGATGGCGAATAGGGTGAGCTCCCAATGGAGGCTCCCCCACGCCCAGCTTTCCCCCACCAGCCCTCTGATCAGTCCCTGCTATCATCTTGTCCCTCTAACAGCCTGCGAGGCCAACTGGAGGACCTAGGTCCCTAGTAGGAAGACTTTGGGGGAGATTGCTAGTTTATCTTCCTTCTTAAGTCTTGGTATGGGCCAACTGGAAAAGCTGAAGCGAGCAGCGGGGAGGAGAGAAGTACCCCCAAGCCCTATTAAAGGAAATTATCTAAATAGAGTCACTGTCACGTTGATGAATTGAATCCTCTGTTAATTTAGAAGGTATTGATTGAAGGGTTTTCCATGCAGAGAGTTCTTGTGTCTCTTCCCAGCAAATATGGGTAGAGAGAGGACAGACGTGAGGCTTCGCTCTCTCTGCATGTTGCTGGTCTCTTTCTAGACTTCATTAATTGCCCTGGTTTAACCAGCGTGAGCCATTAACCTCCCACCTGGACCTTAGGAGTGGATGACCCAGGCGCTGTCTGGATGAAGATCTTCTTGAGTTCCTCTACCTTTTGAAATACCCTTTCTTCCTCACCACCCAAGTCATGCTAGGGAGCAAGGGGCCCAGAGTTAAATGAACTCTGAAAGGTCCTCCAAACCTCAAGGTGCACAGGTTGAGGACCATTAACCTGCTACCTGGCAGTCTTCCCCACCTCAGCCCTGGTCAATAGAGGCCGTTCTTGGGCTCGCTGGCTGGAAGTCATCCCTGAAAACCATTCCTCATATCCCTGGCCGAGCCTATTTTGGCCCCAAGAGTTGAGTCCAAAAAGGCAGCTTCATGGTAAGGATTTCATGTTTACACAGTGAAGACTGATTGTTCTCAGAGACCTGGGATGTCTGGATCTCTATGGAATGGGTCTTCAGAATGGTAGGTTGATGTTTCAAAACACTGGGTTGGTGAGGGCAACCCTCAGGAGGAGCAAACACTACTGCGTCAGGGTGTGTTTTGTGTTGCTTATGCAGTCTCACTTTGCACAGCTGCCGGTGTGCAAGGATCCTAGTGTTAATGCAAAGTGTGACAAGAGCAAACTGTTGGTCTTCCTAGTTCTGGGAACCAGGGCCTCCTTGGAACTCAGGTTTCACAAAGAGCTGAGTTATGCATAGATGGCATTCTGGAAGAGAAGTCTCTCCGATTTAGTCTTTTATGTCTAGGCGCTTGCTCAAAAGTCTGAACACAAGTTATGAGGGGACTGTGAGCTACATATTTGTCCCCTGGAATGTTCCCAAGTGTCTGGCTGAGCACCTGTGTGAAGACCAAGGACTGTAACCAAAGATGTGTTTCCGGGGTAGGCCAAGCAAACCCTAGACAGAATAGAAACAGGGACAAGGGAACGAGGAGCTTCTCAGGTCTGTGGAAGAATCAGCTCATGAACAGAACCCAGTCTGGGCCGTCACATATGCCCATGGTCTCACTCTGCTGAGGAGACCTGCCATGGTTCTGCGTGAACTCAGCTAAAAAGGAAGCTGGGTCTGGGTCACATAGACATAGGCTTCTGTCCCTAAGACTTTCCCCGCCACGGGTCCATGGTGCCAGCAGATGAAGCATACATGCTGGAAGAGTGGTTCTCAACCTGTGGGTCGTAACCTCCAGCGCACTGGACCCTTTCACAAGGGCTACCTAAGACCGTCAGAAAATACAGATATTTGCATTACAGTTCATAACAGTAGCAAAATTACAGTTGTAAAGCAGCAATGAAAATAATTCTATGGTGTTGGTGGTGGGGTTACTGCAACATGAGGAACTGTAGTAAAGGGCCTCAGCATTAGGAAGGTTGAGAACGACTCTTCCAGGATATTCGTGCCTCTTCTCTCCTTCCTTCCAACCAACAGAGATTTAAGATGCAGATCAAATTCCTTTTAATGAACAAGGGCTCCGCGGGAGTCAGATGGAATCAGGCAGCTAGAAGAGAGAGGACAGGAGAGATAAGAGGAAGCTAGGATCTTTCTATTTGCCATAGAGCTAGGAATGGACCTCAGTAATACAGTGTGTGCTTAGCAATGCGTGGGGCTCTGGGTTCCATGCCTGGCACCCAAACACATCCATGAATGCATATATACATGCATATACAAGTGAACTAGCTAAATAAAATTAAAAACAGAAGAACAGAAGGGGCAAAACAGACTGAACAATGGGAAATAACAATCCCAGATACAAAGGGAGGTTAGCAGGGGAGAGAAGGAGGAGAGCAGAGACATAACAGGAAGAGGCTTTTAGAAAAGAAAGAACACAACACCAGCCAGAAGATAGAGGAGGAGAAAGGGCAGGAAGAAGTGGTGTGAGGAACCTTGGGGAGAGAAGAGGGGAAGACATGCAAGGCCAGGGAATCAAGAAGAAAGAGGGAGGAGGGAGGGGAGGAAGGGGAGGGGAGAAGGCTGGCGCTGGGAGAGAAGAAGGGAGCGAAAGTGCTGTGCTCTGTGGATTACTGTGTGTTTGTCATCTGGAATGGTATAAGCTGTAGGTACAGCATCTCCTGCCCATGATTTATGGTCCCTGTCAGGCAGGGACGGAGCTTTGTCTGCTCTAGCGTGGAGGATGAATGCGTTCCTGTCATCCCAGCCTGGCCGGCCTTTCTCTCTCTCTGCTCCGAACGCTCGCTCCCCATTTCACGCCAGTGAACATAAACAATCTTTTGTAAACCTGACAGTCACACTTGCTTCTTTGGAAACATAAAGCAAAAATGTATGACTCGGCTTTCATTACCCAATTTCCTACGCTATATAAAAACACTCAGGAAAGACATGTAAGTGGTCACGCAGCCTGGGAAATTGGAAGTGTCCTAGAGGAAGGAAAAAGAAAAGGGGGGGCTGGAGGTGGGGAGGGTTAAGGTTGTGGGGGGGAGGTAGGAGTCTGGGGTGGGAAGAAGCTGGGGAAGAGAGGAGGTGGCGGCTTGTCTAATCCCACCACATCCTTCCAGAGAAAGCTGTCTGATAAACTGGGCCATGCAGACACATAATTATATTACATTTCTGAATAATAGACACTTCCTGCCTGAAGTGCTGCTTTCTTTTTTCTGTTCCATTTCAGCCAGAGCGCAGCGAGGAAACAGCCTTGAGATCAAAGCTGCCGATAGTGCTTTGTCCCCGTCCCTGCTGTCGCCCTTTTTGTTTCACGTTGTTTTTTTTGTTGTTGTTGTTGTTGTTGTTTTCTTTACCTTTAGCCATTCAGCAAACTCGGTCACATCCAGACAGTAACTTATTTTTAAAGAGCTACTGAGGGGGCCGTCATGGCGATTTCTCAGATGGAGTATCTTGGTTGAGAGACTAGCTCAGTGGTGGAGAATCTGTCTCTCTCCCTAGTCGCCCTGCCAGGGTGGAGCAGGGGAAGTGGCTCGGGGCAGCCAGAAAGCCTGTGACCTGCACCGCTGACCTCCAAGTCACTGGCCATTCTGGGGCAATTGAAGACCTCCCGTCTTGCTTCTAGCTGTAGATTCTAATGTCTCCCAGCCTTCGGAAGGGAGATGCTCTCAAATGTGGCACTCTGGATGCTTCCTGGACGCTGAGGGCTCAGGCCTATGGCACCAGGCGACACAGCCACTGGGGAGTTTGCTCCTAGGAGCTTCCAGGCACAGAGCTTCCTATCTTGAGAAGCAAAGCATGAAGAAGAAGTCTCCTTAACTACTGCATAACTGACTCCCCCACCCCCAGTTCTTTCAAATATAAATGTTAAAGAGGCTTTTTAACAGGGTGCAAGCCTTGGCTTTTCCAGCACCAGCTGAGTCTGGAAAATGGATGCCGAAAACTAAAGAAGCTATACTACTCCCCTAAACCTCGGACTTTCTGCAGAGGCACAAGTCCCATGTGCCTTCCTCTATATCACACACATTCTAGCAATGCTAGAACACCACTTTCAGGACTATAACGTTATCATTCAAAAGAATTTTTGAATACTAATTTTTACTACATGTCTAATAATATATTGTAAGGTATATGTCCAATGTACAGACACATACATAAAATACATGTATAAAGTTTTAGACATGAATATAATCTGGTTCAGTTTCTTCCTTCTGTCCCATCCCACTCATTCCCAAATTTTAATATTCTTTCATTAACCAATTCCATAAAAGTGATATGGCTGCTCTTCACAAACTATGGGAAGTGTTCTGATCCTTCTGAATATCTAGAGTCTAATACCAACCCATTTCCCTTCTCTGTGGCAATTAATGGCATGCTGGGTCTGTGGCCATGCCACCCCTAGTGCCCCAGATCTTGGCTGACCTCAGAAGCTAAGCAGGTTTAGCTTGGGTTAGTACTTGGATGGGAGGCACGCCAACCTGTGCCAGCTCTCACATGACTTTCTAGTTTTCCTCTGAAGTAGCTTTTGATGCTGAGATTTTAATCACATGCTGTTTCTCTGTCTATTCCTGACACTCTTCAGTGTAGCACTTGGCGGCGAAGCACATCCACATCTTTAGAAAGTATCCACACCAAGACTTGGGCCTCCCGGAGTCTCCCAGTGTATAAAGGCATGTTTATGCTGGTTTCTGATTCTCTCCTTAATTTCTATAAGGAGTCACGTTCCATCTTTAAATATTCAAATGTAAGCATCTCTTATCCTCCTCCAGTTGTCATTTGTCTTTTACAAAGAGGCAGTTTCCTATTATTTCCAAAGAGTTACAGAGTGTGTGGTGAAGGGTAAAGGAGAAAACACGGGAGTTGGAGAAAGGGCTGTGCTTGCTACTCGTGGAGAGGTTCAGAGTTTGGTTCGCAGCTCCCACGTTGGCAAATGACCACCTGCAACTTTAAGGCCAGGGGATCTAACAATGTCTTTGATCTTGGCAGGCGTCTGCACTCACATGCATGCACACACACAAACACACACGTAATCGGTAACAATAGTAAAATAAAACCAAGAAAAAGAAGAGAATACAGCACAGAGACAAGTGTTGGCTGGAGACACTGGTTGCATTGTTCCTTTCGCTACCAACTTCTCAACATATGTGACTTTGATTTGTGGCTCATTTGAAAAACAAGGTCTTCTTCTTCTTCTTCT
>LOJH01006411.1:1401-32490 GCA_001685095.1 Ellobius talpinus
TTTTCTTGGTTTTCTTTAAGGAATTTGTTGATTTCTTCCAATTTTTTGTTTGTCCTTTACTACATTTCTTTGAAGGAATTTTTCATTTTCTCTTTAAGGGCCTTAAACATTGTCCTAAAGTTATTTTTTAGGTCATTTTCTTTTGCTTCATCTATATTTGGGCGTTCAAGTCTTGCTGTTGTAGGACCACTAGTTTTTGTTGGTGTCATGTTGTTCTTTGTAGTGTTGCATGTGTTCTTACCTTGTCTACTCATCTTTTCCTCTGATTGGTGTAGTTGGGGCTGTGATTCTGTTGATCAGTTTTCCAGGTGCCAGTGGATTCAAGGCTCAGACGGATGTTCCTCGTGATGCAGTCGGGTCTATGGTACCAGTCACCCAGAGGTCACTCTGTGTTCCCGGAGGTTGCTCGGCACTCCTGGGTGTCACTCTGCAATCCCGGGAGTTCTTTGGGCCTGCTCCTATGGAGGTTGCTTGCTTGGGGCTGCTCCCACTGAGGTCACTGCCTTGAGCCTGCTCTGGCAGAGACTGCTAACTCAAGCCTGTTCTGGTAGCAGTTGCTGGCTTTGGCCTACTCTGGCAGAGGTCTCCGGCTTGGGCCTGCTACTTCAGTGGTTGCTTCCTTGTTCCTGCTCCTGAGGAGGTTGCTGCCTCGAGCCTGCATTAGTGGAGGTCGCTGGCTCAGGCCTGTTCCTGCAGAAGTGCCTGTCTTGGGCCTACTCCCTCAGAGGTCCCACGTTTGAGCCCCGTCCTGCAGAGGTCTCTGGCTCGGCCCTGCTCTCTCAGAGGTCCCTGACTCGTACACAGTCCTGCAGATGTCTCTGGTTTTGGCCTACTCCCTCAACGGTCACTCCCTTGTACCTGCTCTTGTGGAGGTTGTGGCCTCAGTGCTTCAGAGAACAGTACACTCTCAGAACTCGGGGCTGCTGTCCTTTGAGCTCAGTGCTCATCTTAGGCACAGATGCCTGCCTCCTATAATTTCTTCATGAAATTCTGAAAAGGTCTAGTCCAGTAGATGATCTTTAGGTTGCCTCTACACGTCCCCAAAACATCTTAGATCCAAGGTGACTCTAGGTTTTTAACACCAGATCATTGCCAAGGTCCCACCCAGCTCCCGTGACTACCAGCGACCCTGAAGATACAACTGACCCAATGGCTGTGGCACAACCGACTCTGCTCAGTTTCCACACTTGTCACACAAGGTGAAACTTACTATGTTATTAGTTCACACAGATGGTCCTACCCCTAATGGGCTCCCCAGTAGGTGATATATAATGATTGAGATTGACAGGTATGGGACCACTCAGCTTGTGTCCAAACAGGAGCTGAAAATGTAGACTGGTTGCTCACTTTTATGCTTCTGCCATCAGTCAGGAGAGCTTCACTCCCCAGAGGGCAGTGGTTCCTTGAAAGGACTGCGAACTATGTGCAGCTCTCAAGTAAGTGAGCTGGAAGCCAGCCTCAGCATCTGAAACAGTTTGTTGCTACAACAAAACTCATGACTCTCCCAAGTCTCAGTGACTCCTGCCAGGGTCTCTTATTGTAGTTTGAATGTGACATTCCCCCCACAGGCTCATGTGTTTGAGTCCTTAGTACCCAACTAGTACTGTCATTTTGGAGGGTTGTAGAGACTTCAGGGGGTGGAGCCTCACTGGATAGGACCACTGGGGATGGGTTCTGAGGCTGTATAGCCTAGCCCTACTTCCTGTTCCCTGAGTGTAGATACAATGTGATTGGCAAGCCCCCTGCTCCTGCCACCATAATTTCTTCACCATGATGTAATGATCCCCTTGAGCCACTCACTGCAACAGGAAAAGAAAGTAAGATGCCCTCGCCGGCTTCCGAGTCTCTCATTGATACAGCTAAACTAAATGACCCCAAACTCCCCCATGGTTTGAAATTATTCTCTAAAACGCTGTATTAGAATGTTGCTTGGGGCCTCAAGCATGTTTACTCTTTCTGAAGATACAGGTTAGGCCTATAACTTCAACTCACCAAACAGCAATCTGTCAGTTAACAGACTGGCCCCCAGTGACCACTAAACTAGGACACAAACAAAGTCCAGGGCCTAGGGTGGTCTAAGCTGCTGCAGCAGGATTTCAATTCTAAAGACCCTGAGATTAAAAAAATAATAATCTATAAAGTACAAATCTGCCGCAATCAGCTGCTTTGGTTATTTATATGAGCATTTCCTGATTCAAATTGCATGCTCAAATCAAATTTCCCTGGTTCATGCTTCCTTCAGCAATTATTTAAAGGCAGTTACTTCTCTCTGGAGGGACATAGCCAAAAGGTCTATAGACAAAATCTCGTTGACTCAGGGAGAGATAGATGAACTCTAGGCTTGGCTGGGCAGAAGTCACTTTGCCCACTGAAGTGAGTACTGTTTTTCAGCCTCACTGAGAGAAAGACACTCTCTAAGGAAGACAGCAAGGTCCATGGACAGAGGAGAGAGTAAGCTTTGTAGGATGGGGAGGAAGGAACCACCTTATCTGGGTGAGGTTTTGCAAAGACGGAGATGAGCAAGCTCAGCTTCAGAGGGATTGAGAGCTATGAAAGAGCCACGAGGAACGCATGATCATTTCTGTACCAGAAAGTTTCTGGATCTTTCAGTAGTCATCTTAAGTAAGAAGAGCCCCACAGCAATACTGTATAATAGGTAAAACATGCTCGGTGCACACTCAACCTGTCTGGAATTCATTTTCTCTATTTACAGGGATTCTCTCAACTGCAACAAAGATGCTCACAGTGCTCATGCTCAATGCATTCACCCGGCACTAATTGCACTAGAGTTCCCCTCCCACTCCCTGGCTCCACTCGGTAGACCAGACCTTGCTCACCTGACAGCTTTTTCTTTTGGAAACAACACCTTGGCTTTTTCTGAGAAGACAGTTCTTGTGTTGGACAGTTTTATGCTAACTTCACACAAGCTAATGTCATCTGAGAGGAGGGGGCCTCCATTAAGAAAATGGTTCCATAAGATTAGGTTGTAGGCAGGTCTGTGACACATTCTCTTAATTAGTGATAGATAGGAGAGGGCCGAGGCCATGTGCCATCCCTTGGATGGTGGTCCTGAGTTCTATAAGAAAGCAGGCTGAGTAAGCCATGAGGAGCAAGTCAGTAAGAAGCACCCCTACATAGCCTTTACGTCAGTTCCTGCCTCCGGGTTCCTGCCATGTTCGAGGCCCTGCCCTGACTTCCTTTGATGATGAACAGTGCTGTGAAAGCATAAATCGTATGCACCCTTTCCTCCCCAGCTGGAGTTTTGGTCTTGGTGTGTTTTGTTGCAACAATGGAAACCCGGATTAAGACAGTTCTCAACTTTTTACACCACATATACCACAGGTAAAGGTGCCTTAGGACTCAAGAAGTGAAATAGACCCTATTACCTAGACCTGGCCACTCAGAACACTTCACTGTCCTAGATATGGAGAATAGATTAGTGGGCCTGTGGTCCCTTCCCAGTACATGAATCTTTCCCGGAACTTTTGCTGCAATTACCAGGAGAAAAGGAGGAAATTTCCAGTAACTTTCCAAGCATAAATGAATAAAGACAAGAACCATTAGCGGAGATAGGATATCTCTAAGAAAAAGGAAAGATCAGATGTGAGCTCTCACCTGCTGCTCCAGCACCATGCCTTCCTGCTGCCATGTTCTCCACCGTGATGGTCATGGACTCACCCTCTGAAACGGTAAGCAAGCCCCCAGTTAAACACTTCCTTTATAAATAAATAGCCTTAGTCATGGTGGCTCCTCACAGTAATTAAGACAGCTGGTGCTACCCATTATAGTAAAGGAGATAAAGGTAGAAGACTTGAAGTCATAAGCTCTGACATGAGTTTAAAGCAACAAGAACTCAGTGGAAAGACTGAATGTGACAGGATTTTAATTCCATTTCTACTGCTGACTGACTATTGTTAGTGATTCACTTCCTCTCCGAGCTAAAGGATTAAGAGAAGCCCTACTCAGTCTTGTGGTGTGCCGAAAGATAAAGTTAAACAATTTATATAAGGTAGTTGATACATAGGAAGTGCCCAATAAGGATATCATTGGCTTTATCATAATGGTGGTATTGGTGCTGTTAAAAGAAATTGTGGACAAGGAGGGATCTGAAGGAATTAAGGAATGAGAGGACAAAGATGGTGTCATTGTGCACAGGAGCTCTGGTCCTCCAGAATTAAGCGAAGGACAGAAAGGAAGAATGAGGCTGGCACAAGTTGGTAGTTGGGAGCTCTCACTGCAAAGCAAGATGGTCTGAGATACAAGGAGAATGAGGGAAAAGGGTGAAAGAATTTAATGGGAGAAATAAGAAAAAACGGCAAAGGGCTTATTCCAGATGTGTGTGAACTCCAGAAGGAAACAGGAGGTGGAGAGGAATGGAGGCAGAGATGAGAGGGTGTTGGATGAGGAACACCCAGACTCCAAAAGACACCCTGAAAATGAAACGGAGCAGGCAGGGAAAGCGTGTCTTAAAGCACTGGTAGAAGCAATTTCCAAATGGATTTGGAGATTGTTAATGATGGCTCGAGATTCCAAGATGTTCAAGGAGCCATTTCTTTTTTTCATCAAGTTTGTCAAAATCTTGTTTGGCAGTAAAATCTGACTCAGGCTAATGGGAAGCTGCTTAAACATCCTTCCACATCGCGTGCACCTTTGCAAATGTCACTGCAGAAATAAGGTGCCCGGGAGACCCTGATGATGGATGCAGTGGGGGAGGGGCTGACTACCACTTGCTTCCCAATTGCACAGCCTCTGAATCCCCAAACAGTGGTTTGTAGGGCTTCAGATGGATGTCTACGACTGTGAGACTGTGTACAAAGATAGAAACACATAAAGTCCCAAAGCTAGTAAGAACACCCTCACCCTGAGGATTGACGACCGATTGCTAAGTGCTGCATACTTGGTGCCTCCTTCAATGCTCCCAAACAACTGGGTCTCACTTTATCCTCTTTGCATAAGCAGGACAAAGGTGGCCTTGAAAAAGTAAACTGATTGTTACCAGTTCACCTCAAGTTGGTGAGAGACGGAAACCAGGAAACCATTTGTGCCCAGCTGGGTGGCTTCAGAGCTCAATATCTAACCACTAGATCATGCTAGACAGAGGGGAATTCTGTTAACTTCAGGGGGAAACAGCCAACTGGGGTTCCATGGGTCTGTACCTGTGAGAGTTGTTCCCAGATGTGATTGTGCCCAGATGTCACAAGAATTCAATGTGCAGTCTCATGACTCTTCTCCATCTAAGGGGCTTGACAAAGCCTCACATTTGCTTGCTATGATGTCAAATCCATCAATCAAAAGTTATGAGACTCTTGTTCAAAGGAAGAAAGAGGGGGAACAAAGAGCATTGCAGTCTTTGGGAGGAAGGTTCGCTTGGATGTTTAGCAACCATGGTGTCCATGAAGGTTTGGGGGTAGGAAATACCCCGTCTCTATCATCTCTATCAACAACTTCCCGCAAATATGGACAATTAACACGTGCTAATTTCTTAGGTGAAGTACTACAGATGCGTTCCTTTCCAGCTCTCCAGGCCATTGCAACTTTCAAGTCAACCGGCCTTTTTCCCTCTCTCCTTCCGACCCTCCCTCAGTCCCTCCTCCCTTTATTTTCCAGGACTTCATTCACACCAAGTGTGTTAGCTACTTTGCCTGATGCTGGGATAAAATATCTGACAAAAAGCAACTTAAAGATGGCAGGTTTGTTTGGGTTCACCAGCTGAGGGTATAGTCCATCATGGCGGCAAGAGGATGTGGCAGCTGCTCACATCATGTCCTCAGTCAGAGAGCAATGGATGCTGGTGTTCAGCTCCCTTTCTCCTTCCTTCTCAGTATGGGACCTGCCCAGAGAATGGTGCTCCCCACGTTTAAGGGGCGTTTACCTTAATTAACCTTAATCTAGATGATCCTTCACAGGCATGCCAAGAGATTCGTTTCCACAGTGGTGGTTTTAAATCTCATCAACAGTCAAGATTAACCATCACACATGCAAATGTTCAACCCCTGGACTTAGCCTGTGTCCCCAAAGTCTGTGTTTTACAGGGATTCTGAAGTGAGGTAGTAAATACAAGTTGAAAGGCATGACATAGTCAGAGAAACACATCCCAGGACAGAAAATATGTCATTAGAGGAGTGAAAAACAAAGTGGCTGTTGTGGCGTAGGGAAAACTTGGCGAGAGATAGGTGTGCAAAGTCTGTGAATGCTCTTCCTGATGTGACGGTGAGAGATTCCCCAAAAAACATTTGAGGATGCTGCATAGCCGTGTAACACTCAGGTTAATGAGAGGTGATACGGAGGCCAAAGACCTGGGTCTCTGTCTTGCCTTCATTCTGTCATTGTCTGACTTGTTAATTCTGTAACTTTGATCAGACGCTGTTCTCTGTAACCAAACAACTAAACACACTTGCACACTTGTGTGATGTGTTAATGCTTCCGGCCAGGCAGTACTTGGATGGAGCAGTCTGACCGTGCTTTTGAGAGTGTTTATCTCCCCGAACACCCTGAAATGGTGCATTTGCTTCATGCTCTAAATATAGCAATATCCACTTTCCCTTTTGACATCTTTTCTAAGACAAAATATTTTGTCTGTAAAGATGTACCAATGCCACTGTTCTGGAGGTTTCTTTTGGCTTCAACAACTTGGTAGCAGTCACTATAAAGGGACTGGATGCGGGAGTCAACAAAGATAGGGGTTATTGGGGCCGTGGAACAGAACTAAATCTTACTTATCTGAAATAATCGAAGCTTGTTTCTTGCTCAGGGTCTACCCCAGCCTTGGTAGAGGAAGTAAAGGAAGTTGGATGAATCATCATCACCCTGGGACAGACTGACATTGCTATCAGGGACTGAAAGCTCCGGCGGAAAGTGACAGGTGTCACTCCCAAGGCAATGGTCAGAGCCATGCAACTGTAAGGGACAGGAAAAGAATCCCAGCCACAAACCCAAAATAGAAGCAGAGATGATGGCCCTGAAGGACGATTCATCCCATGGACAGAGGTGACCAGACGCCCCAGGAACCAGGTCGTCTTGTGAGAACTTCAAAGTGTGGGAGAGTCTGAGAAAGATACCACCTCCAATTCCCGAAAGGTTCGGGGAGAAGCCAAGGTCAAGGAGGGCAGACACGGAGAAGAGCAGGTTGGAAAGAAGGAAGCTGTAGAAACTGGATTCTTCTGCCTTGTCACAGACAAGAATACACTTCAAAACTTGCATATTTTCTGTGTAATTCCTAAGTCTGAAGTCAGAGGTAAGAGAAATGTCTCTTTCTATGTTTTATGATTATAAGTTGACATGTGTACTCAATTTCCTGACTGAGGCCCCATCACTAAGAGCTAGCATGAAGTTTCACCTCTGCAGCCTTGATGGCTACGGAGAAAATAGAGTCCCATATTGCAGTAGGCATCCAAGAGTTTCTTCCCAAACGTCAGTCCACTGATGGTGCTGCTGGCTTTTATGTCAGTTTGACACAGTTAGGGTTACCTGGAAAGAGTGAGTCTTAATCGGAGAAAATACCTCCATAGGACTGGCCCTTAGGCAAGCTCTATGGAATTTTCCGGATTGGTGACTGATGTGGGAGGGACCAGCTCACTGTGGGTGGTGCCACCTGTAACCATATTATAACTGGTGATTCTGAGTGCTATAAGAAAACAGGCAAAACAAGCCATGGGAGGCAAGCCAGGAAGCAGCTCTCCACAGCCTCTACTTCAGTTCCTGCTGCCATGTTCCTGCCATGTCTTCCCTCATTGATAGGCTGCTGTGGAACCATAAACTGAAACAAGTTTAGCCATGGCGTTTTCTTACAGCAGTGTAAACCCTAAGACAATTGGGTACCACAGGGCACCCTCAACTTCTGTCTTCATGGTGTCTTCCATTCTTGCAGATCTGCCATTTCTACCAGCATGCTTTGGCCTGAGAATACCTGACAGTTAGAAGACACACAGATTCCCCGGGGCACCACCAGCACCCCCTGAGGCTGGCCGCCCCCCAGGAACACTATAGAAGTATTCTCTGTACCTGCAGCCCCCTCTTCTGTTGAGTCCCACGGAATCTGTCCTCCCCACCTTGCTCTTCTTCCATTGTCTGCCTTTCTCTGGGAGGAGCATCAATGAGCTCCATCTCTTGTAAAAGACAGGTGGCTGAGGGGTCAAGCCCAGAGATTCCTAAGAGAAAAGCACTTTGGGAGAGGGGCAGAGAATGGCAAAGATGTGGAGGTAGGGTGAGGGTGTTGAGTCCAGATGGAGTAGAGGGGATGGGTAGAAGATGAGAGTGAATCCGTGGTTGGATCTAAATTATGCAAAAAAGACATAATACCAATGATAATGACTGAGAACAACTCACCAAAAAAAAGAATAACTCATCACATTCTAGGACAATAGGGTGTCATGGCTGTCTCCATTTTACAGAGGAGGAAACTGAGTCAGAATAGTCTGATTAATTGCATGAGCAAGTACAAAGACTGGAGCTCAAAATGTCTCCCAAATTTAAGCATGTGAGCACTACACTATGCAGCCTGTGAAGACAAAGAGTCAAAAACACAGGAGACGCGACACCATGAGAAGAGCAGACACGGAGTGGAGACCATACCTTTAAAAGGCAAACTGATAAGAGGTGAGGCATCCAAAATATGTAACTTTTAAAAAAAGAAAGCAATCAGGGCCAGGGAGGTGGCTCCATGGGTAAGAGCATTTTCTGAGCAAGCGTGATGACCTAGGTTTTGGATGCACAGCACTCACATCGAAAGCTAAGCATGGCTACAAACGCCTATTACTGCAGTGCTGTGGGAGCGGAGACAGGACCATCTCTAGTCTGGTCCTGTCTAGCTGCTAACTTACAGTCTTCATAAGAGCCTCTGTCTCAGCCAACTGTAGCAGAGAATTATTATTAACAAAACACAGCTCAGCATTCCCTCTGGTCCTGCTAGCATGTGCATAGAGGTATGCTCACCCACACATACATGCAATGTACCAAACTCTCTCTCTCTCTCTCTCTCACACACACACACACTCACAAAGTAGAATGAACAACCCAATTAAAAATTGGCAAGAATATAAATAGACACCTCACCAAAGATAGACACAGCAAACAATCGTGTGAAGACACATTCAGTTTCACATGCCATCAGAGGATAAGATGGTAGACCTGGTATGATGGCACACCTGCTATGATGGTGGCACATTCATTATAATGGCACACTTGTAGCGATGGCACACTTGTTGTGATGGCACACCTGTTGTGATGGCACACCTATCCTGATGGCATACCTGTCCTGATGGCACACCTGTCCTGATGGCACACCTGTCATGATGGCACATCTGTTATGATGGCACAGTTGTCATGATGGCACACCTGTGAGAATAGTTGGAACACTGACAACACTAAAGGAGAAGAGGATGTGCAGCCCCTGGGGCTCTGATTCACTAAGGTGCAAGTCACACAGTCCCTGTGGAAGACAGTTGGAGGCCCCTTACAAACGTGAACACACTCCTCCCATATGGACCAGCATTCACACATCATGGTGTCAACCCACAAAAGCTGAAGACTTGCATCCACACAAAAACCTGCACAGGGATACTTACAGCCACTGCCTCTACAACCGCCTAAGTTTGGAAGCAACTAGAATACCGTACTGTAAATCATAAAAATCCATAGTGCATTCGTAGAATGGAATATTGGTCAACACTAAAAAGACACAAGCTTTCAAGCCAAGCTTACTGCTGAGTGAAAGGAGCCAGTCAGGAGAGGCCTGTTATATTCAATTCTCATTAATGTGACATTCAGGAAAAAGTCCAAACTGTAGGAACAGAAAAGGGATCAGTGGTTGTCTGGGAGGACTTGGGGCTACACACAGGGCACAGATGATTACAGAGTTGACGAAAATCCCTGTATGATAGTATGACAGTGGGTATATGTCACCCCACATTTTTCAAATCCCAGAGGTACTCAGGAGAGAAGGCTGATGTAGGTTCTGCAGGAGCTGCTGAGACATGGGGAGCTGGGCACGTTTGGGGTGAGGGCGTGTGGGAAATCTGCTCCTTCTGCTTCGTTTTGCTATGAACTTAAAATCTCTCTAAAAACTCAAGTTCATTTGAAATAATGATAGCTGTGCCCAGAGACTTACATCTGTAATGCCAGCACTCAGAAGGCTGGGACAGAAGGATTGCAAATTGAAAGCCCACCTTGGCTACACAAGCTCCAGGCCAGCCTAAACTGTCATAATGGCCTTGTCTCAAAAACCACCAAATAATAATAGTGATGCTAATGAAAAAGCAGGAATGGAAGACCCACTGGGAGACAGAGGCAGATCCAAACCTTTCTACAATGAGGCCCTTGTCTTCATTTATTCTCAAGTATTTGTTTTATGTTCATGCTGGTCCTGTGGCAGACAACACTAATGAAGGGAAGGGGCAAGGCTCCTGTGTGCATGAACTCACATCTCACCCACTCTGGGTGTGTCTCGAGTTCGGAATTCTCGGAAAGTGAACCCTCCTGAGCTAAGTAACCATGATTCGCCACGCAGGCAGGGTCACCACTCAGGCCACCTTATGACTCTCAGATGCTGGCCCTTGCCCAGTCACATGCAACCAGCTCATATAACAACTACGGTGCTTTGATAGGAAGCCCCACAGGCGATGCTGGTCTTCAAAGCATCACTCCCACGAAATCTTTAAAACTCAGTCTTCATTACTCCGCTCAGATTCCCAAAGGAGATATTTGTCAGGCACTCAAAGAGAAGCATTCAATTTGAGGAGGAAAAACACAGACAAAGAAACACATAGTTACACAGAATTGGAACAACCAACCCCGCAATTAGATTCAAGTTCCTTTACATCCAAGACAAGGCTCTGCTAGCACCATTTACGTGAGATGCAATTCGGCCGGATCTGGAGCCTTCGGTACCATCTGCTCCCTTTGTGGAAAGCATTGTGATTTTGTGCAAGCAACAAAAGTATAAACAGAGCCCAGAACGGTCCATTAATAAGGGAAAGCAGCAAGCAAAGGGAAATTTCATCTGCTTCCTAGCTTCTGGTCCACTCGGCATCCACGAGCAAAAGAGGCTTTGATGGTGAGTAAGGGTGATGTTTGGAAATCGCCGCCCCCGCCATCACTTCCCAAAAGGATTGTTTTGCTGGACAGTAGAACTGATTGGCTCATGTTTCTGGCCCAATGATGCCACTCTTGTTACATTTTGGCTAGTCGGTTTAGGTTTGGTTTGACCAGCTAAGACCTCAATAGTTCATGCTGCTAACAGTTCCCAGGCATTGCTGGACCGCTTCCCTCCCATCTGTTGCTGGTTGATTATTTTATTATTTCCCATGATGTCATTATTGTTGCTGCTGTTGGTCTGGTATAACCTAGCTCCATTCCCTCCACTGTGTGCCACTTCTACAACATCTCTGGAAGCAGCTTGGCGAACTGGACTGATGGACAGGACCCCTCTTCAGCACCAGGGCCTATCCTCTGCCTTTTCTCGGGGTTGTGTAGGGTCTTCTGAGCATTGGGGAGAGCAGAGAAACATCCAGAGCTCTGGTGGTCTTTCAATTTAAGGGTTCATGAGGCGTGTGATGCTGGACTGGTCCATGTGTTCAATGGCTTGAGCTTTGGTGACAAGAAAGACATCCAGTGCTTGGCTGAGAGAGTGGATTTGAGAGCCTGGGTGTTGATCTGAATGTTAGGCTAGGCAGTGGAATGCTATTCACTGCGATAAAGGTGCCCAGCTCCTGCAGGGCATATTTACAAAACAAACAAAGTGCCTGGGTGCCCATGGCAGAGTCAGGGACTCAGAGCTGTCCTGAAAGACTTCAGTAGACACAGAGGACAGCTACCTTCACAGTAATTACAGAAGGCCCATTTCAAAATAAAAGGCTTGAGTGAGAAGAACCCGAGTGGGTGGGATTCATATAGCTCACATGAAGGACTCCTAAAATACATGGGTATCAGCAGGAAGAAAGACAACCCTTGAGCCTGAATCATCCGCACATTTATCTTCAAGCAGCTTTGTTTGTACCACCAGCAGGCTCTGCCAAAGGCATGGGAAGCTAGACTTGCCTGGTGATTTGACTAACTCTTGGATTATTAGTGTCAGTTAAAAGGCATTGACTTGGAAAACTAAGATGTGGACAAAAAAAATTGTGTCACGTGTCACCACACTACCAAGAGCTAAGCCTACTGAGGTGTTTGGAGTTTTCATAACTTCTGTTTCAATGTTGGTTACAACAGAAATTGTCTCATGTCCAGAAAGGAGAGTGTGAAATCAATCACATACATTTGCCAATGCAGTGTGGGAAGGTTATGTGTTCCAAGAATAGAGTCCTCAGCCCAGCCTCAGAAGGTGGAGCTGGGAATGTAATCTCCTAAAACTCATCACGAGGCTGTCTGGGTAAAACGAAGCAGATTCTGAATCATGCAACCTGCTTTTAGCATCTATGAGCTATTCCTAGCCAGGGCCCTCTGCATCCTGGGTCTAATGGAGAAAGCCCTGATAATCTTCATCTGGGCCATACCTTAACTCCATAAATTCCCACTCTGTTCTGGAGTAGGTAAGGATTGTCTAGCAGACAGACTTGGCATGGTCTGAACATGGTTCACTTTTGACAATCCCAATGTACTATACAAAGGATTGAGATTAACAGGATGAGAAAATCAATCTGGTGCCAACTAGTGAGTGGATGGAAACAAATTCTCAGCCCCCTGGAAGCATTAAATTAAGGTTGGGAGGCTGAACTTTGGAAAGCTGGCCAAGGCATCTTCGTGGGCTGCTGGATTTGGAAATCAATTAAGGGAAAGGGAAGGATGTGCAGTTCACCATGGAGCTCTGCCAGCCAGGTCTTTCCTGCACTGGGAGACAGGAGAATCTGGCTAAGGTAGTTACATTATTATCACATTATTATATATTTTATTATACTATAATGGAGTTATGTTCGCACTGTGCAGCATATGGGTGTCTCCATCCCTGCTTTCATCTCACGGAGGAAATTGGTAGAGGAAAGAGAGACCTAGACTTAAACCTGATTGTTTATAAGAATATTTTGGAATAGGTAGGGCATGTGTGACATACTAGTTGGTACTGAAAGACCGTGTTTGTTCAAAAGGGACTGTAGCTCCCAATTGAACCCTCTCCTCTCTGATCTTTTGAAATTGGACGACCCAGCAAGAGGAGCTGCTATGGAGAGGAGAAGAAATGATCATAATGATCATGCCACCTGAAGAGGAGCTTTTAACGAGGCCAACCTGTCTTCAACAGGAAGGATTAAACGGAGAAGCTGGAGGCACCGTGGCCAGCATAAGGAATCCAGAGTGCTTCAGGTTCCACTGCGCTCTAGCTGACTCCCAGCAAAGTCTTGAACTGCTTTTATACATAGTTGCTATGCTCTGGATCATAGGGCCTGAAGCCGTAACTGCATCTGACGGGGTCAGGAATGCAGCAGAATCCCCTTGGAGCCGCTGGGGTAGCCCCATGGACTGCTGTAGAGAGACTGCTTGTCATTGGTGACACTTTGGGATACTCGCCTCTCAGGATGGAAGTTGGGGTGGCCTCTGCTGCTGGATGAGCGAGTGGCCAATTGATCTCATTGGTTGACTCTCTGGGAACCATCCTTAGTGAAAGACAAGGCTATGATCGACAATTGGTACCCCGTGTTCAGTGTCACGTCAATGGTAGGCAAGAAAGACCTGACCTACCTGTATGAACAATGAGGACCAGTGTACCCTGTGGCATTAGCTATGATCTTTACTGAGACTGCAGAAAATGTCCCTGCTCCATCCTTTTACATATGCATCTCTGTAGTACAGCTCCCACAGTTCCCCACAGGCAAATATCCATCCAAGGGACAAATCCCAGGGAACTAAAGGCAGTCTTATCTGATCCTTCCTCTAGGACATTTGACTAGAGAGGAGGAAAGGATGCAGGGGGTGGGGGAGAAGGTACAAGCAACAGAAAACAAGAAGACATGAGGTCCTAGAAGCTCTGGATATGCTGAAGCAACAAGGGTGGGGGACGGCTGCCATTGGAGGATGGAGAGTTTGAATCACAGAAACCATTAGGATGCATGGCTCCCTCCCAAGGGGGAATCCCTAGACGTCTTATCTGTTCATGTTTTAATTGTGATCCATATATGTAATGGTTGCTGTCTTTGAACTCTGTTTTTGTTGTGTGTAAGGTATATGCCATGGCATGTGTGTGGAAGCCACAGGACAGCTTGGTAGGATATGGTCTCTCCTATGAACTCAGGTCATCAGGCTTGCCAGCAAATGCCTTCCCCAGGGCTGAGCCATCTCTCTGGCTGCAATATTTATTGTTTTAACCACTTTTTAAATTTAGTTTTTGATTGACATCACACTGTGACATCTTTGCACAATCGTATATCTTGTAATCATCTATGCAGAGTGTTTAGATCACATATCATCCCAAACATCTATCATTTTTTGTGATGGGAACATTCTAGACACTTGGAAAAACACAACATTGCTGACTGTCATCAGCCTCTGTAACACTGCAGAGCTTACTCCTCCCACCCAGTCATAACCTTCTGCTTGTCAGCCATCTCTCCTCCTCTTCTCTCAGCCTCCTCTCCCCCAGCCCCCTCTCCTCTTAGCCTCCTATCCTCTCAGCCTCCTCTCCCCCAGTCTCCTCTCCTCTCAGCCTCCTCTCCCCCAGCCTCCTCTCCCCCACTTCCACTCCCATAGCCTCTTCTCTCTGCTCCGTAATCCTATGAGCTCACTCTTTTTAGATTCCACAGGCAGGTGAATCCACAGCTTCTTTTCTATTTTACTCAACATTCTAGCCTCTGTCTAGTTCATCTGTTACTTCAAATGACAGTATCAATTTTAAAGCTGAATAGCACTCCATTTTTATGTATCATATGTGTGCATATGTGTGTGAGGGGGGAGAGGGAGAGGAGAGAGGGAGGGGGATGGAGAGAGAGAGAGAATTCTTTTTATTCTTTTGTCTATTGATAGGCTTTTGGGCTTAGCCATTTAAAAGTTATTTTATTTATTGTCATGTGTGTAATGTTTGTGTGTGTATGTATGAATGAGGATTCAAGCATGCTATATTACATGTTTGGGGTGAGAAAACTATTTGTGGGTGCTTGTTCTCTCTTTCCACCGTGGGTTCCAGGGACTGAACTTAGGTCTTCAGGTTCCTATAGTGAGTACTTTTGCCTGCTGAGCCATCTATCTCTCTGGCCCCATCTTAATGAGTTTTGAGTACACAGTTCTTTTAGGGCCTTTGGTGTCCCTCTTTGTTACTTGAAGTTTTATTTTATTTATTTTTGTTATTATTTCCATCACCGAGCACTCTGGTAAAATGACTAGCCACCCCAAACACTGGCATTCCCATGTTCCACGGCCACACATGCACCATCAAGCGCTCAGACAACTTACATAGCCACCCAGAGAGGTGCAGCGTGGTCATGTGATCTACACATGATGCAGCTACGTAAGCCCCTGTGCGCATTTGCTAGGCAGCTTTTAAAAGCTGGATGTGCCCACTCCACATTCTCTTCCCGCACCAGCTCACCTCAGGTCTGTGCCCATGTCTCTCTCTCCCCCAAAAACTCTTAAAGTGGGTTCCATTGTGTGTCTTGTGATCCGTTCTCATGCCTGGTAATTTCAATTATTATATGCATATGTTGGTTGCACATGTGCCATAATGCACATTGGAAGTCAGAGTCCAACTTTGGGAATGATCCTCATCAGGTCAGCTTCCTTACTTATGGTAAATGGTAAAAATAAGCAACCCATGTATGAGGCAGACCTAAGTCCAAATCCCTACTCTGCAACTTCCTATTAATGTGCCATCTGCAGATAACCACACGCAATGTGTTTTATCTGTGAGAGTGGGGTGCACAGGACAGTATCATAATTGAGAAACACGAGCGAAGAAGTCAGGCTGCACTGTGTGCAGAATGGGAGCTCCGTTACCTCAGCTGTGAAGGCCACAGCGATTGCACCTCTCTCATGACATTACATGAGGGTGGAAGAAGATGATCCTTGAGTGTTCCTAATACAGGATATTAACTGTGGTGCTGGAGGCTGTGGAGACAAATCCATCTGTAAAGTGCTTGTTGTCCAAGCATGAAGACCTGAACTTGACGCCCAGCACCACATTAAAAGACAGGAGTGGTGGCACAGGGCTGTAATCTAAGTCTACGAACACGTGCAAACATGCGAGAGACAGAGACTTTTAAACAGCTATAATTTCTGTTAAAATAGTAGAGATCGTGTTAAGACACTGCGAGGGTTTTTCTAATTAATTCTTTAATGTCAAGAAATAAAACCATGACTTGAATATACGTAGCTCAGAGCATCTCCTTCTCTATATTTATCTTTCCCTTTTTTCCTCTCCCTCTCCTCCCCAGCCCCTGACTCCTTCCAACCCAGGACAGCTGTGTCCTCCAATCTGTGCTGGCTGATTCAGGCATATGAACTTTGGGGTACTGAGTGTGGGGGAAATCAGTTTGACGAGCCACCTGCTGAGGATGTGCCATCCCGGGCCACTCATTCTCAGGCTATGGCTTCTGCCTTGGAGATCATCTCTCTCAGAGACAGCACAGAGTTGGAGAGGCCACTAAGCCCTCCAGTTTGAGTGCCATAGGTCTGCCAGCATGCTCCAACAGACCTTGGAGAATGTTGGCACCAAAAAGGCAGGGCCATGAGCCTGGAGTCTTATTGCCATCTGATGCTATTTTTTTCCATTTACTGTGGTGTTGATTCCTGATAGGGAGAAATGCACTGGAAATGAGTTCTATCTGCAGAGTCCCAGGAGTCAGCAGGAGGCCCTACCACTGGCCTATTACGTGTCCTAGTGCAGGTCTCTTGCCTTCCACGGTTCTCAGATCTTCATCTATACAGAGAGATTCTTTCACAATGACTTAGAGAATGAATCTGAGGACAGTCACCCCTTCTTTCTCTCTTGCCTTGTTATGGAGTTTTGGAGACACCACAGGCCAAACTTTTATTGAAAAGTCACATGAAAAAGGAAATAACATTTTTATTAGCTAAGATTGGTTTTTGCTGGCAGAGAACAGTCTCTAAAGATGATGACACACTTCAATGAGTGTTTCTTCATGATATGAAATTAGATTATTGAGGTGTTAAAGACTTTCATTGGGAGATACTTGGAGTGTTTTTCTGTGAGGCAGCTATAGTTATTCATTCTTACTGTATATCAGATAGCATGGATCTTATTCATGATTTCAGTCAATCCTCAAGAAAATCAGTCTTTCACTTGTTTATTGGCTCAATAAGTTTGTTATTTGTCTGATTGGGTAGTTGATTGGGTGGTTGACTAATTGATTTGTTGGCTGGTTGGCTTGTTAGTTGAATGGTTACATGACTGATTGGCTGGTTGGTTGACTGATTTGGTTGGTTATTTAGCTGATTATTGGTTGATTACTACTTGGTTGATGGATTGGTTGGTTGACTCACAGTTGCTTTGTTAGTTGGATGCTTGATTAGCTAGTTAGTTGATTGGTTGGTTACTGAGCTGATTGATTAACTAGTTGGTTGGTTGGGTAATTAGCTAGTTGGTTAGTTGGGTCAGTTGATTGTTACTTTGTTGATTTGTTGGTTGGTTGACTACTTACTTGGTTGGATGATTGGTTATTCTTTTAGGTAATATATTGAGTAGTTGGTTGGTTGGTTGGCTGATAAGCACGAGGACCTGAGTTTAGATTCCTAGCACCCAAGTTAAAACCAAGGATGGCAGGGTCTAATTGTAACCCCATCATTCTGGGGTGGCAGAAACAAGAAGATCCTGGGGCTTGCTGGGCAATCAATCTAGCTGAAACACTGAGCTCCAGGCTCAGTGAGAGCCCTGTCTCAAAAAGTAAGGTAGACCAGTGACTGGGGAAGATTCCAACGTCAACCTCTGCCTTCGTAGTATGCGCTCACATAGCAGGCTTACACACAAACACACCTATGCACACGCACATACATACATGTACACACACGCACACAAACACGCACACACACCAAGCACATTCTAAATAAATAAATAAGCACCTCATATAGGTCCAAAGCCAATTTCCTTAACCCCTGTTCTGTGTGTTTCCATATTCAAGTCAAACAGTTCGATAATTACGAGAATTATCCATGTTCAAGCCTCACTCCCTGCTGGAGGATACTTGATTCTCCATATTTTAAATCAACCCAGATTTGTGAGGAGCAAGGTGTTTTCAGACCCACCCAGCTACGTGAGTGGGAAAATAAATTTTAAATATTTCAGTAAATGCATTTGGAGGTGGAGTCAAATATGCCATTGCTAAGGCTGCTTAAAAAGAGGAATGGGAAAAGGTAAATGGCTAAAAGCAGCTTCCGCTGAAGCCGCAATCAAAACAGCAATTAGAATCGATTTTCAGAGCACAATCCAAAGGCCCCACCCCACCCCCCCACACGCTTCTTCAAAACAGATGATAAGTTAATTCTCAGCTCCCTGCAATTCTCATTGTCTGAGCGACAAAGGAATTCTATAGCCCTGCATATCAGGATGGGTAATTATGCGTGCTTATAAAGCATTTTGTAAGTAAAAGATTGCAGTCGGCTGAGCAGGACAGCCGCTAGCAAAACTAGGAAGGCATGTGTTACAAGAAGGAAGGAAAAGAGACAACTGGAAGTCAGGATCGCCCCTGTTGCACCCTCAGCCCCAGCTTCCGATGTGCTGACCAGACAGGTGTGCACTCTCATGTAATTCTCATTTTAAAAAGAAATCAGGAATTTAGGGGTTGGGTGTGTTCAGTGAAGTTCTTTGCTGGCAAGAATGGACACTAAAGTAGAAAAGGGGCTCACTATGGGCAGGCTGACAACTCAAGGAAAAGGTGCTCCTGAGAAAAAGGTGAGGCCATCTCCACAGGTCACCTGCCATTGGGTGAGCAGCCACAGAGCCTGCACCTGCAACAGTCTACCCAGAATTCACTCCCCAGGCCACGCGCCTGCTGCTAAGCCACTCCGTCATAAGGAGAGGGGCTGCAGGAGGAGAGTCTCCAAACCCACTCACGTGGTGAAGCAGGTAAGCCAGACATGTGGGTCACCAGCCCACAGGACCACAGGAGATGGAGTGGTAATCTCCCTAGTCAAGCCAGGTTCTGCAGGAAGGGGAGAGAGGAACAAGCAATGAAGAGATTGAGAGAGGGAGGGAGGGAGAAGAAAAGGAGGAAGATGAAAATAAAGAAGAAAAGGAAAGACACGAGGAAAGGAGGAGGAAACAGGTTAAGAAGAAAATGGGGAAAGGTGAAGAAGGAAGAGAGGCAGAAATGGAAGAAAGGGGGAGAAGGACTGGAAGGGGAAGGAAAGGGAGGGGAGGGGAAGGAGGGGAGGAAAGCCTCCAGGTACTAATTCCAGGTACATCTACATTTTTTACAAACTATAAAAGGAAGTTCAGGGTGTTTAGCAGCTTGCTTGTGGAGCTCAGATCCCATCTCTGGTAAAGACAGCTTCCTTCCATGCTGCATAGTCATGAGGCATGCCTCGGGCAGTCAAAGAGCTCATATCTTCCCCCCCACCAAAAAAAACCTAAGTGTGAACAGATCAACCATTATACTAGAATCTGAGTAGTAGGCATTGTCCTAAATTCTGCAAATTCATCAGAGAGCTGTCTGTTCATAAGCACCTCCCTTGGAAGCTCAAGGTGTGATGGCACTGATGAGAAGACCCCATATGAGAAACATGTGAGTCCCCCAGTGTCAGAATGACACGAGGAGGTGATGAGTAAGCCCTGCTGCTGCTGCTGATGATGATGTTGATGCTGCTGCTGCTGCTGCTGCTGCTGTTGATGCTGATGCTGATGGTGATGCTGCTGATGATAATGATGCATTCTGAGAACCCAAGCCCACTCTGGAACGTGCCAGCCCAGTCATGCTAAACCCATACATAAACCAGTCCATGCTGTGTGCCTAATCACTGTCCTCATCCTTTCCTGCTGCTGATGTCATGAAGCCTTCATGTCCTCTGCACTGTTAAGCGTGGCCTGTGTGACCCCAACACAACCAAAGAGCTTCGGGTGGGTAAGAATAAGCAGGCTCCTGCTGATCCCCTGGGAAACAGTGAATAAGTGCGGCCATTCAGGGAGACAACTGGCACCCCTGTTAAAGTAGGGGTGCAATATTGGCTCAGTGGTTGAGAATGCTTACTGCTTTTACAGAGGATCAGTGCTCAGTTCTCAGCACCCACGTCAGGTGGCTCACAGCTCCAGCATCAGGTAGCTGACACCATGGGCACCTGCACTCTTTTGCATACGCACACACACGCATACACACACACCTTCGCATACATATACACACTCACATCCACATGCTTTCACACCCACCATTCCAGTTCCAGGGGTCTACCCTCAGGTAACAAGCAAACTACATCAGTGTTGACCTAAGCCTTGCTTCTGAAACTCAGAGCCAGATACACCCTAAGTGGAAAAGAATGTAAGGACACTGTTAGTAACAGTAGCTAATTAATGGAGACAAACCTCATTGCAAGTATTATGCTGAGTCATTTGCCAGGCAAATGGATCCCACAAGCCTCCAACTATAAGGAACACAAGTGACCAAGAGCCTGACACTCACTGCCACCTGGAAACACACCCCTGTATTTGCACAGAAGGCATAGGCAAAGGTTGCTTCCAGTCAATGCTGAAGAAAAGCAAGACATCAAGACAGACCTGTTGCTGGGGGAATTGGGACTCAAAAACTCCCTGATGGCCTTGTGAGCCTGTCTTCCATCACCCAACAATCTAGGTTGTTTTCACCAACCTTTCATGCCTCTCTCTTCACTTGGGGTCCAACTTGCATTGTAGTCTGAGCGGTTGGTTCTCTTGCCTTCTCTGGACCCCTTATTGTATTTCACGGGCATTTCCCCTGTAAAACAAATGTTGCATAGTTGATACTCTTTCAGTGCCGGCTTCTCAGAATACTAGGATTAGCAAAGATGAGGCCAGAGGTGGTCCAAACAGGAAATGGATAAGAATTTGAGAGTGCTCACCGACTTCTTCAGAGGTAAGATGTTGCTCTGTTTAGTAAGTGGTGGATTGATAGTCTCTGTCCAAAGATGATATCTGAATTGTTAAATTTTTCTGTAGTCGTGGCACAAGAAAACATCCCAGGTAAAGAGAATGGGCAACTGGGAAAAGGAAGACAGCAATGCTTTTAAAGTTCAAAGCCTGCTGGATACTACTTGGATATATTGCTGCCCAGAATGAGAATAGCAAGAAACTAAAGACTGTTAACAGACAGCTGATGACAAATCACGAACCAGAGAGCCTCACGAGCCCCCCAAAAAAGCCTTTTGTGTTCTACCGCAGAAAGGCAAAGAACTAAGTGGCCGACTGACAACCACAGAGTTGAGGAATTTCAGAGAGACTGAGTGGTCAGCCAAGTCCCCGTTGTGTGAAGACAAGAACCTGGTGGAGAAAGCCTGAGAGTCTGAGACATGAAAGACACCAGGATGAACACCTATAAAACTATAGATTCTGCAACCTTCCAGGCTCCAAGGTTTTGAAGGGAGCCTGCTCTTCACTATTAAGATGATCTAAACCTCCCCTTTGAAGAGGGGTATCCCATGCCTCCAGGCTGCCTCTGTTGTCTCTCCTAGATGCTATGCCAGGAACTAAGATCAGCCTGGATGGAGACGTGTTTGACCTGGTGAAAAAGGATAAATGTCCATAGCTAAAAAGTTATCCAACATATGTAGTCATGTTGCTTCCCCCAGGTTTCTCAGTGTCTGTGAATGTCACAGACACTAAAACAGGCCTGTTTCCCGGAAGACCCCGGAGTCTTATGACTGATAAGCACACAGAGATGGAGCAGAGGGCTTAATCTTCTGTAAGATATATTGCATGCTGAGCATGTACACGCGTGCATATGCATGCGCGTGCACACACACCACAAGAATCTAAGGCAATCCATGTAATCCCATGAGAGATGTTTTTAAGAATGTGTGATCTTTATTTGTTTGTAACAGTTAAAACTGGAAACAGCTCAAATAATCATTAGCAGATAAGGAAATTGTGACATAGAAGACAGTGAACTGTTACACAAAACTGAAGAATATAGACTGTGTATAGGGCAGGTAAATCTCATGAATAAAGTGTTGAGTTAAAAAGGCAGGCTTAGAAGATAAATTCTTTTTTACTCAGAATATTTTTATTATTTTTTTCTATTATTTTTTCATTTATTTTACATACCAACCACAGTTTCTGCTCCTTCCTCTCCTCCCATTTCTGCCCACCCCACCCCACTCCACACCCATCTATTTCCCTCCCCATCCACTCTTCCTTCTCCATTAGAAAGGGGCAGGCCTCCCACGGGCGTGAACAAATCATGGCATGTCAAATTGAGTCAGGACCAAGCTCCTCCAGCATCAAGGCTGGGCAAGGTAATCCAGCATGGGGAACAGGTTCCCAAAGAACAACAAATCGCACCAGGGACAGGTCATGATCTCACTGCTAGGAGCCTCACAGACAGACCAATCTATTCAACTGTCATACACACTCAAAGGGCCTAGGTCAGTCCCATGCAGGCTTCCTAAGTCCAGAGTCCATGATCTCCCACAAGCTCAGGTCAGCAGTCTCTGTGGGTTCCCCTGTCATGACCTTGATGCTCTTGGCTCATACAATCCCTCCACCCATTCTTCAGCAGGCCTCCCAGAGCTTGGTCCAGTGCTTGGCTGTGGATCTCTGCATGCTTCCATCAGCTACTGGATGAAGGCACTCTGATGACAATTAGGGTAGTCATCAATTTAATTACAGTAGATGGTCAGTTCAGGCAACTTCTCCATTATTGCTAGGACTCTTAGCTGGGGTCATCCTTGTGGATCCCTGGGAGTTTCCCTGGCGCCAGCTGTCTCTCTAACCCCAAACTGGGCCCCCATCAAGACGTCTCTTTCATTAATCTCCCCCTCCGTCCTGCCCCCAGCCCCCCTCCTGTGCCCAGCCCACCCAATCCAGTTCCTCATGTTCCCATCCCCACATCCCACCCCCACTCCCAGTCCCAGTTTATCCAGGAAATATCTCCTGTTTCCCCTACCCAGGGAAATCCATGTGTCTCTGTTCAGGCCCTCCTTGTTATCTATCCTCCCTTGGTCTGGGGATTATAGGCCAGTTATCCTATATTTTATTCCTAATAACCACTTATGAGTGAGTACATACCATGTTTGTCTTTCTGGGTCTGAGTTACCTTACTCAGAATGATTTTTTTTCTAGTTCTATCCATTTGACTGCAAATTTCATGAGTTCATTGTAAGTAAATACTGCTCATTCATTTCTGGCTGGCCAGACCTGAATAATCACACAGAAACTATATCAATTCAACACTGTTTGGCCAATGGTTCATGCATATTTCTAGCTCTTACATCCTAAATTAACCCATGTCTATTCATCTGTGTTGGCAGCTAAATGGCATCTCTCTGACTCCACCTACTCTCTCTATATATTCCTTCCAGCCTGGCTATATTCTGCCCTGTCATAGGTCAAAGCATCTTCATTCATTAACCAATAAAAACAACACATGTACAGAAGAACATCCCACATCAGGTCATTGCTTTTTACAGCTGTGTAATACTCCATTATGCAAATGTACTGCATTTTCCTTATCCATTCTTTGGTTGAGGGGCATCTAGATTGTTTCCAAGTTCTAGCTCTCAAGAATAACACTTCTATGAACATAATTGAGCAAGTGTCCATGTGGTATGACTGAGCATCCTTTGGGTATATGCCCAAGGTCGATATAGCTAGATCTTGAGGTAGATTGATTCTCGATTTTCTGAGGAACCACCATATTGATTTCCAAAGAGGCTGTACAAGTTTGCACTCCCACCAGCAATGGAGGAGTGTTCCCTTTACTCCACATGTTCTCCAAAATAAGCTGTCATCAGTGTTTTTTATCTTAGCCATTCTAACAGGTATAAGGTGGAATCTCAGAGTCATTTCAAAATTCACTTAAAATTGCCTAGAGAAGGGACTGGAGAGATGGCTCAGTGGTTAAGAGCACTGGCTGATCTTCTAGATGTCCTGAGTCCGATTCCCAGCAACCACATAGTGGCTCACAACCACATATGAGATCCAGTGCCCTCTTCTGGTGTGCAGGCACACATGAAGACAGAGCACTGTATACATAATAATTAAATAAATGCTGAAAATTGAACAGAGAAATTAGTGTGATATCTCACAAATATAATCTTGGCACTTGAGAAGATGAAACAGGAGGTTTACCTCGTTACCTTTGAGGTCAGTCAAGGCTATGCATGAATTTCAGACCTGCGTGAGCTACAAAGTAAAGCTCAGTCTCAATAAAATTGAAATAAAATAAAATGAAACAAAACAGGGACTAAAGAGGCCGCTTAGTGGTTAAGAGCTCTTGCTACTCTTGTAGAGGACCATGGTTCAATTCTCAGTGCTCACATACATTCACAACTGTAACTCCAGTTCTAGTGGGTCCAATGCCCTCATCTGATCTCCATAGGTACCAGGTATGCACATGATGCACAGACACATATGTAGACAAAGCACCCATATACATGAAATAAATAAGTCTGAAAGTTAGTGTTGGAAGGCTAAAATGTGTCCACTTTTTCCCATATCTGTTATGTGACAATAAACAATTTAAAGTGTACCTAAAAGGAAAGGGAAGAAAAAAAAACCACCAAAAGGTGAACTCCTTGTGTGGTGGAGATAAAGATAAATTTTCAATTTCTTCATTAATTTTTTTCCATTCTCCCCTCAGCAAACATGTTTGTTAGAGAGAAAAGCAGTGACGCTGTTTCTTAGGGGAGAGGGCAAGTGCAGGTTTCAGAGCATCTTCAGACAGCAGGCACTTTGCATGCAACACGTGTGCAGTAAACTGTCTGGGCTGCAGAAGCCTTGCTCTCTGTTCTGGTCTTGACCAGTGCATCAAGTCTCACAGCAAAAATAGTGTTGACAGTTGAGCCGAGGCACTCTGCCCACAGAAATGTTCTCCAGAAATTAAAACTTCAGTCTGTAATTTGGAGCACAGTAGCTATGCTGCTTTCCATTTGAGCCCCACTGTAGATTGCTCCTTAAAACATGCTAACAATGCCTCCGATCAGACCACAATTAGAGGCCTGGAAGTTAAGGCCGTCATTACGCCCGGGCCAATGCCTCGATCCCGTGTGCGTTTAATAGTTGTTTTCTGTATCGAGGTTCCTAATGCTTTCTCCGTCTCTTAATGACTATTCTTAGCAAACAAATTCTCTGCCTTATAATTAGTGATTTTCTTCCTAATTATGGCTTTTTCAATTTTCACACGAGATGACAAAAAATCATGTTTCGCCCGAGAACCAGCTTATTAGTTAATGAAAATTTGTCTAATAACAGCCTTTTAGATACCCTGTCAAAATCAAAAGCAACATTTAGAGATGAGAAATGCTGCTACCATATTAACATTCAAAGTTAATTCCTGGGTAGGGTTGGGGAATGAGACGTAGGAGGCATGATTTCTTCTATAAAAATTAAAATATTCTTCATGGACTTCATGGAATCTGTAATTATTTTTAAAAATCTCACATGTACTCTCTCTGACTTACACCCTCATTTGTCTTTGATTTTTATCACTCCTCAGTAATTGGAACCCAGAGTTTACTCACCTCTACCCACCACACACACCTGGATGTATGTGCACAGTGTTCGGCTGGCAAGGGTACCCTGAGCCAGAACAAATCTTCTACCTGTTCTTTGGTTGTGAACCATAAAGACAGCATTCTGGGGACAGATTCTAATATTGTCCCTTAAACAAGCATGCCTATTCTCTCCAGCAGAAACAGCCTTGTTCACTTGGCTAGGTTTGCTAATACTGTGGAGGGAGGCGAACTTTATTAAAGAGTAGTGACTCATTTCTTTCACCCTAGCAAAATCTATAAAAGATTTAGACACGACCCAAATGATTTACAACTTAAATATTCATGCCCTAGTCCCAGCCCTGAAATGACATTTAAATTGTGTCTAGGGTCTTTTGTTTTGAGCTTACTGTCACGGCCCACTTCGGAGGGCTTCAAAGACTAAGAGAGAGAGGAATATTTAGCCTGTTTTCCATTTCAGAGATTTACGAGGTAGCAGATGAAATTCGCTCCTGCTCTCAGATGCGCCCCGGGAATAGAAACACCGTCCAAATCCAGTAAATAAGGCTGGATGTATCGGCAAAGGCTGTAAATGGGCGAAATTAATGTCCAAGTGATCCTGAAGTCCCTCAGATGGCTTCTTTGGAAGCAGAGTTTCTCAGTCTCAGAATTTGGCCTTTGGGGGTGGGTAAATGGCTCATTAGAGGGCCACATTATACATGGTAGGGCCTTCAGCTTTATCCTCAGCCCCTTCCTACTGCATGCCAGTGGCATTCCCGCTACCTATGGCAATCAAAACTGTCTCCAAACACAGCCAGATGCTCTCTTGGAGAGGCAAGGGGACAAAGACTTTCTTGGCTGAGGACCAATGTTTCAAATGCAAATCCAAAAAACAAGTCTATCCCCACTTACTGAGTTCCCTTATTTTCCTTATTTTCAAACATTTTATTGAACTGTATCATGTTTACAGAAAAGCACACAGTTCAGTGGCTTGTAACCTAAACACAGTTGCACTACTCAAACTCAAGTCAAGGAAAAGGAGGTCACCACGCCTCAGAAACCTCCCTTGACCCTCTGTCTTGTTGCTGCTCTCCACCCATTCCTAGGGAGCGGACTTTCTTTGGACTCCCGGGTGTGGGTTGGACACAACATTGCAGAGTCAAGGTTAGGTTATGTCAACTTGACACAAGCTGAAGTCATCTGGAAAGAGGGAACCTTCACAGAGAAAATGCCTCTGTAAGACTGGCCTGGGGGCAAGTCTGCGGTGCATTTTCTTGCTTGATGGCTGATGTGGGAGGGCCCAGTCCATTGTGCATCATGCTGCCCCTGGGCAGGTGGGCCTAAATGGTGTAAGAATCAGCAAGCCATGAAGATCAAGCCAGTAAGCAGTGTTCTTCCATGATCTGTGTTTCAGTTCCTGCCTCAGAATTCCTTCATGGCATATTATAGACCATAAGCTGAAATAAACCCTCTTCTCCCCAAGTTGCTATGGCTCTCCTCAGGAGGTGGCTCAGTGGGTGATAGCACCTGCTACAAAAGCATGAGGATCTGAGTTCAGATCCCTGAACCCATGTGGAAAGCTAGGTGTGGACACACACACCTGGAACACTGTGGGGAATGGAGACAGGATCGCTGGCTGCCAGCCTAATTCCAGGTTCAGTGGAAGACACTATCTCATGGGAAGGCAGAGTGAGAGAGGAGGTTCCACTAATGCCCCCCTCTGACCCCCACACATGTGTGCATTTATGCACACCCACACATACATGTGTATAATGTGGACACTCGCAGACAGCAACGACTGTGAGAAGAGAGATTTACAAGATGTCCTAAAGAGGGGCCTCCAGTGGCGTGGAGATCAAAGGCTTTTCTGAAGAGCACTGGGTGAGCTACTTGGATGCTGGCAAGGGGACAAGAGTGTGAGGAATGGAGGAAGAAGTATTCTAAGTAGAAGAGACCACAAGAGCGAGAATGAGGAAGGGGGGACTACAGGGAACAAAGTCAAGAGCTTCTAGAGCATGCTGGATGGCGTGTGTGGACTGGCTCATGAGGCCTTGAGGGCAGAGGGAGGAGGAGCTGAAGTTCATTCCAAGCACAGGGAAAATGGGCTGGATGTGGAGCAGAGACGCTGTGGCTTGTCTGTTAGAACTATGACTAGGTCAGGTCACACTGGACCAGCTCAGGGGTAGGTTCCAGGTCAGCTGTAAGGTGTCTAGATCAAGCGCAAACTCCTCAGACTGGCCTCTTCACTATGGTCATACCTGGGCATGGAGGGAGCACCCGTTCTCTCTTTCCACTTTCATAACCATGATCTCCCTTCTTTCTCACCAGAATTTGCCCATTCTGTGCCCCACATGCTACATCAGTGAAAGGAGAAATAGACACAATGCTTGAGACTTTTTTTTTTTGGTTTTTCGAGACAGGGTTTCCCTGTATAACAGTCCTAGCTGTCCTGGAACTTGCTCTTGTAGATCAGGCTGGCCTTGAACTCACAGGGATTCACCTTCCTCTGCCTCCCGAGTGCTGGGATTAAAGGCATGTACCACCACCGCCCAGCCAAGGCTAATTTTTTTAAAAAAAATTTCTTTGTTGAATCTTTGGAAATTTCATACCATGCACCCTAATTTACTCACCTCCCAGCCTCTCCATATTCTCTCCTGCAGCAACCCCCACTCCAAATAGAAAATATTAGAAAATCAAACCAAAACAAACAAACAAACAAAAAGAAAAACAAAGGAAGAGCTCTTTGCTCCTGCATCTCCAACACCTCTCTGTTCATCCTGGTGTCGTACGTAGGGAGCCGAGATGGATCACACAGTAGACGCTTTGGTCCAATCAGCTTTACTGGCAAATGTTCATTGCAATGAATCATTGGTCTGGTTCAAGGTCTCTGGTTTGTGGCACACCATCATCACTGGATCCTCACCAAAACTCCTCCTGGATATCCCATGGTTACCCCCAGTCATGGAGATCATGCAGATATCGCTCCACAGGACCAGTTCCTTCACGAGCTCCAGCAGGTCACTGGTGGGGTAGATGTTAGGGTGGGAAAGCACCAGGCCTGGCTGTGGACCTGGTCCTGTGGACCTGGTCCTGATAGTTGAACTGCTCAGTCTAGGTCACTGGAGCCACCCCCATCAGGCCAGGGACAGAACCGGCTCCCCTATACTCATGCCAACAGGGTCAGTTCTCCCTTGCCCTTGGTGAGGGATGGGGCCATCTCTCCCAGATGTTGGGAGTCAGCTCTCCCATAAGGGTCAGAGTAAGTTCTTTTTCAACAATATCCAGTAAGGGGCAGGGCCAGTTGTCCTAGGGTCACCAAAAAGCAGTGCCAGAACAATGTGACCATCTGATTTTATCAAGATGGTTCCTATGGCCCCCTGAGGTGACACAGGTCACAGACATCAACACTGCTGCAGCAGGACCACGGACCTAGACATGGCCCTCAGCAGCAACTTGGGCCCAGACGACAACCTGGCTCTGGGTGGACGTGCGGTCACTCACGTTAAGATGGTGCTGGTAGCAGCATGGCCCCGAGACACCAACAAGACCACAGGTTGCAGGAAACCCTTGGCTTCCATGTAAACTTTGGTAGACATCAAAGGCCTCGGGCTTCAACACAGGCCCCCCACTGCAACAGGACCATGGACCCAGACATGACCCTCAATAGCAGCCTGGGCTCTGACAACACCGTGGCCCTGGTGTTAGCACAGGTCACTCAGATCTGTATGGTCCCCACTGCAACATGGTCCTCAGACTCCAGCAAAGCCACAGGTTGTGCCCCAGTTCTAGGGCTTCCAAGTGGCCCCTGGTGGCAACATGAGCCACAGACTTCAACACAGACCCTAGCTGCAGCTGGGCCATGGACCCAGACATGGTCCTCAACAGCAGCCAGGGCCTGGATGTCACCAAGGTCCCAGATGGCATCATAGGCCACCCAGATTGATATAACCCCAGTGGTAGCATGGCCTTTCGATACCAGATAACACCAAGATTCCAGCAACCCTCATGGCCCTCATGGCCACAGGAGCCATGGGCACCAACACAGACCCCAGACATGGCCCTCAGCTGCAGCCCTGGCCTAGATGTCACCATGGCACTGGATAGCAGTGCATGCCTCTTAGATCTACATGACCCCAGATGCAGCATGAACCCTGGGAACCAACATGGTCACTCTGTCAATCAGTCACTCCAAAGTAAATTATTAGTAAGTTTCCAGGCAGAAAGTTGGGCAATTTTTACAGGCATTATTTCAGCTAATTTTGTCAATCACCTCCCAGTAGATTCTGTTGTTGCTCTCAGTTTACAGACTGTGAGTCCACATGGCTCCCATCAAGTCACTAGTTGGATGAAAGGTCATATCAGCAGTAAGTGGCGGGATTCGGATTCCAACATGAGACTCACAGCAGCCCCGAAAATCAAAATTACTCTTTGAAACTTTGGTTTTAGTCTTTCCAGCCAAGAGGAAAGAAAAAACTTGCTGTTATCAATAATATAAATTAGACTATCAGTGGCATTAGGAGTTTGGTAGCTAGGAGTGCACTGACCAGCTAGGAAGAGAGAAAGACATAGTCCATCAACAGACATCAGCCAGGCATTTGAAAAGACTTCTCTTGTGATAGCAAATGAAGCTACCCGTTTTTTCTTTAAAGGGATAGCTTGTCCAAAAAGAATTATATTTCCATCTATAAATACATACACAATGTGAGTGTATCTATTCTCTTGAGCACTAGATGTAGTTGGCTTTAAGTTCTTCAGAGGAAATGCCGCTGGTGGATCTGAACTCAACCAGATAAGGCATCTGGTACAGGAATCACACGCAGCTGCAGCTCGATTCCTGTCTAGACGGCCGTGGCTCCTGTGTTTCAGCAGTTTTGAGTGAGACATGTTGTCTTCCCTGTAGACAACTCCAAACTGCTTCATCGTGTGACTTCTCCTTTTGTAACAGTGAACTTTATCTCACTGTAAAGAATATTAAAACTGACAAGAATGCCCTCAGGAAATCCAGAAAAACCAGGATGCCATAACTATCGTGGTGTTTTATTTCAATCACAAAAAAATCAAGCAATATTTTTTGAGACAAAAATCAAATTTAATTTATATGAAAAGCTGTTCACTCTCTCCTTTAATTAGAGAAACGAGATGCAAAATGGCACAAGTCATTTTTCACTTAACAAAGAAGACAAGCCAAGATGGCATTGGGAAAGGGATAGAAAATGTTTTTGTCATTCACAATCAGTCCACATCACTAACAACACCTTATCACAAATATTTCAGACTGAGGGCTGGAGAGATAGCTGTGTGCTTAAAGTATTTGCTATGCAAGGGCCCCAGAGCCCACGTAAATGTCAGGTGGGTGCAGCAGCAACCCTGTAATTCCAGCCCAGGAAGGCAGAGATAGTATCCCCAGAGCAAGCTGGCTAGTGGTACTAGGTTTGACTGATTCTGCCTCAATGGATAAGGTGAAAGAGCCATGGAGGAAGATACTCAATGTTAGTCCCCAGCTTGTTCCTTGGGCAGCTGAGGAGAGGGCGCCTGAACTGACCCTAT
>LOJH01006412.1:0-12443 GCA_001685095.1 Ellobius talpinus
GAGGGAGGGAGGGAAGGAAGGAAGGAAGGAAGGAAAGAAGGAAGGAAGGAAGGAGGGAAGGAAGGAGGGAAGGAGGGAAGGAAGGAGGGAAGGAGGGAAGGAAGAAAGAAGGGAGGGAAGGAAGGAGGGAAGGAAGAAAGAAGGGAGGGAAGAAAGGAGGGAAGGAAGAAAGAAGGGAGGGAAGGAAGGAAGGAAGGAAGAAAAGAAAAAGGTTCAGCATAATACAAGTCTCCAAATGCATATTTAAACCAGTTATGATCTGACTCTGGCCATTTATAAATGTTAAATTCAGTACACACACACACACATACACACACACAGAATAAGGCATTTCTGGGAGAGAACTTGATTGATATTCAAAGATACAGCCATGTGATCCAGCTCCCACACTCCAGGACACCCCTGCGTTGCCCAGCAGAGTTAGAAGGTATGGAAAACAGAAGACCAAGACCGGGGCAGAGGACAGCTCAGAAAGGATCTTGTACTCAGAAATCTGAACCTGATGTTGAAAGCTGGTGGTGCCCATGAAGGAATCCTGAGGAGTTTACAGGGGGCAGCTGAGCTCTACATCGTAGAAACCATGCCCTCCCGGGGAAGACCTGGCAGACTGTGTGCCTGGGAGAGATGTCTATCACAATGATGGGGGCACCAGCAGTTCCTCTCATTTTGAGGAGTGAGCTGAAATCCAAAGGTGATGGAACTTGGAAGGGGAAGCATCATGGGGAGAGATAGGGGAGTTGGAGATGCTGCACTGACTTTGAATGAACCAGGCAGGGTTGTCTTTCCCTGTGGGAGAGATCTAGGGGAGAGATCTATCAGATGTAAGGCCTGTGTAGGAAGCAGCCACAATGATCAACGAGTCTGAAAGTAGGACTGAAATTGCAGGGTGAATCGGTTAACTTAGAGGAAGTTGGGGGTTAGTGCATGGGCCACGCTAATATCCCTAATATCCAGGCAAGACTGGAAGCAAATAGGGCAAAGGAAGTTTCTGGGAAAACCAGAGAAAGCGTTGCCACAAGCTGAAGCTGGTCCCTGGAATGTTTCAGAGTCTCACTTGGTTCATGGGCAATGCAGACACCTGGTGTCTTCCTTTCTTTCTCCCATTGCTGTTGTTAAATTCTCTTGACAAAAGCAACTTTATGGAGGAGCTTGCTTCGACTCACAGTTAAAGTTACCATCTACCGTCTCGCACGAGTAGGAATTCAAGGCCACAGGAGATTCAGACAGCTGATCACAGTGCCCTGGTAATCAAAGGAGACTGATGAATGCAAACTTCCGCTCAGTTCCCTTTCTCCATTTAGACAGTCCAGAATGCCAGTCAGGGAATGACACCACTCATGGCGGGCAGGTCTTCTCACTTGGATTAATCAAAGATAACCCTGCACAGGCACAACCAAACACCCTTCATCCAGGTTATTCTTGATTCTGTTAAGTTGACAACAACAGCTATTACACTTGGCTTGTGCCCAGTCTGTGCCTACTCAAGGTGGGATCAGGCCTCTCCATGCAAGGGTTCTGTCCTGCACAGTCCCATGAACTATGGGCATATGACATTCAGATGTATCTCTTATATGAAGGAAAGAAAATGCACAAAAATAATCTCCCTATTCCCTCTGAATAGAGCCCAGCTTCACATCTGAGGAGGCCATAGAACATTAGAAAGCTTGATCCTACTATGGCTAACTATCTTGTCCTTCCTTCATGGCTTCTAATGGTACCCTAATGGATTGCACTATGGAAAAACAGCAGTCCCAAGAGACTTCTTAAGCTCAGCAAGTAATAATATCTGATTTATTCTGTTCTGAAGGACAGTGGCTATCACCTTCAATAACACTGCAACAAACACTCACAGGGGTTGCTATTTGAACCCAATAAGACCTGACTTACAAAAAGGATATCAAGACCAAGAAAGATTCAGGGCTGTAAGAGCAGAAGCTGTGGGGAGCTAGAGCTCCCGGCCCCTACCCAGTGGTCCCACTGTACCTCTTTCCAGCTAACAGTAAGGCTTTCTGAGTGTTGACCAGCATTGCTGCTGAGGAAGAGGGAATGGCCATTGTCCTAGGACCAGGCAGGGTCACAAGGAGACACATGAAAGCCCCCAGAAGAAAAGCACCTTCAAAGTCAGGCCTGTCCGGGTGTCCTCTAGAAATTCTGTCATGAAAAGGCAGCAGCTGACGGTAATAGGAACGCTGCTGTGTCTGAATGCAAGGCCATCAAGAAAGGAACAAAAGAAGAAGAAGAAAGCCTAGTTGAACATGGAGGGCTTTCAAGTAGCCACCCGGCAGGTTCAAGAGCAAAGTGTGGTGTGTCAGATGGGCATTCTGCTCCTCTTTAAAGAGCATGGATTTTTCCACACCCTACGACATGAATGAAATGAGTTTTCAGGGCTGTCGACTTTCCGGTTAGGGTTCTGCAGTAGTATGCTTCTTCTACAATAAAAGAGAGGGGAATGACAGTCAAGGTTAAAGCAGTGGAAGGACCGTCAATAATGGATGCAAAACAACTGGGTCATAGACCGAGTGTGTTTTCGTAGCAAACTGTTTCCAAGCGTAGCCTGCAGTGACTAGACCACACTTACCAAACAGTGTAAGGCAAGTAGGAAGCCTAACTCGAATATTTTCCTGAACTGTCTGCTTAGCTCTCCCACTGCGTTTTGTGGAATAACTTTTGCTTCTTCTAAATTCTCTAGCATCCCTGGGACTGCACACTCAATCCTTACCTGCAGGCAATGAAAGGGAGGTACAAGGCACCTTTTCACAGATGCATGGAATCTGGCTGCATGTGGGTGATGTCCTGAAACCCCTTGTTCTGGGGTTATTCACTGGGTGATCCTGGGCAAATCCTGAAGCTTTTTGGAGCTTTGGACATCCTATCTCTAAAACAGTGAGAAATAAGGAATTGAGCATACCATATTTCTGGTACTGTGTTTGGCATATGGTAAGATTCCACATATGAATCCATGATCATTTTTAATGGCTCTGGGGATCTTCATGTCCTTCTAGGCAGCGTTTTGTTCACATGGCCAAGTGGGACAAGAACCATCACCTGGGATAGTGAAGACGTGGCTCTTGGGAAGTGAACTTTGGTAGTGGGAAGGAGACCGCTTGCTCTGAAGAAAAGACTATGCATACCTACACACTCTTTTAACAATGTTTGTGTTTGGAAATGTAAATCCAAATTTTGTAGAAAATTATGGGTAATTCTAAGCAAAATCTGCTTGGGTGTGCATATAAAGAAAAATTGAATTCAAGAATGTGGACACCATCTGCCTGGGCACCAAAAAGTGTCAAGGAGGGATTTTATGCCATTGCAGATAGAACCTTAAGGCGTTAAAAGGAAACAATTTAAAATACTACATCTCTGAACCAGAGGATTGATAAAGATGTCCTGTGAACTCTAAAGGACCCCTTTCATTGCAATAATGCTTCATGTCTCTAATAGCAAGCTTCCTCCAGGGTGTGCCCATGGATGGCGTTTTTCATGTGTCTTCTAGAGGAAGGAGGGTCTGTTCAGGGCTACCCAGTGAGCCAAGTAGAGGGAAAGAATTGCACTCAGGAAATCCCCAATATTCTGTCCTGGAAGAGAGCAGCAGCTACTGCTGGCAGGCACTGCTGGCGGCCAAGTAAGATGGCACACTAGTCAGTTTTTGTCAACTTGTCACAAGCCAGAGTTACCTGGGAAGAGAAGCCTCAACTGAAATGTCCCAAGCAGTGTCTGTGGGCAAGTCTGCTGGGGTGTTTTCTTGATTAATGATTGATGTGGAAGAGCCCCACCCAGTGTGGGTGGTGCCACCCCTAGGCAGGTGGTCCTGGGTTGTATAGGAAAGCAGGCAGAGTAAGCCATGAAGAGCAAGCCAGTAAGCAGCACCCCTCTGTGGTTTCTGCTTCAGTTCCTGCCTCCAGGTTCCTGCCCCTGCTTCCTTCATGGTGGACTATAAACTGTGAGCAAAGTAATCACTTTCCTCCCCAAGTTGCCTTTGATCATGGCATTTATCATAGCAATAACACGCACACCAAGACAGATATGGACTGAGAAATTCTGTTGCTAGGTGGTCCTATAAGAATTCTTTGAATAGAAATATGAGAGATTAGAGCGAGACAGAGGAAGGGGTGGAAAGGAAGAGACGGCTAATATAGAGGAGACTTTGAGAATCTTCACAAAGTGATAGGAAGAAATATAGAATTGGCTGAAGGGAATATGGAATTAAGGGCCATTTAAATTTAAGGCAAGATTAAGTAAATCTATATAGAAATGAGAGCGGAAGGGTGTGGGCAAGCCTGAAGCATGGATGGTAATTCAGTGCTGAGCTCTTCAATGAAGTTCAAATCCTGAGTCCTCACTTACTGTGTGGCTCTGATGCTATTTGCATGTTCCCTGTGCCTGGGCATGGAGTCCTCTTCTGTAGAAATGGATGTCCGTTCCTCCCTCAAGGGCTATAGGCAGGCAACTGTGAGGTAAGGTAAGATTTGTGGAACTTAGCCTGACTTACAAGAGCCCTGGGATACATATCAAATTATGCAGCTAGTGGGAATTGTTGAGTTCTTGGAGGACGGAAGGTACAGTGGATAGAGAGCCTCAAGGCAGAAGGGATGCAATTCGGAACATAGATAGATCACTGGCTTTGGATAAGGAGACAGCTGGTTTCTCTGTTGTAACACGAGAAAGGTGGGAGGGTGAGTTCTTCCATTAATGAATATTAATTGAACCCTGGAGGCGATGTACCCAACACCACTGGGGGTGGCAATATTAAGGCAGACATGCTCCCATCATGAGGCTACCACTGTAGAGGGAGACAGTGCCTTTAATAAGCGGGTGTGGTGATGGTGAGTAAGGAGAAGCACAGTGGGGGCACAGAGAAAGTCCATGCTATTTTAAATGGTGGTCAGGAAAGGCCTTGCTACACAGATGACATTTGCACACAGATTTCAAGGCGGGGAAGTGTTCCGTGGGGATCCCCCCAGAGCAAACATCCCAGGGTGAGGCACAGCTAACACGAAGCCCTAGACCAGAGCATGCCCGGTGGATGCAGGTAGAAGAGCATGGGAGGACGTCTGAGTTCTCCATTCTTCCTCCCCAAGCCCTGCTCTAGGAAGGTGAGCCTTCTCTGCAGAAGAGGGGCACCTGCAACTGTTTCGACTCATCTCTTCATTCCCCAGCCCTCCCTAGAACACATTGGATATGCAGGAAGTGGGCTTCCTATGAATATACTGGCATGGGCAGGACCCCAGACCTGTGTTTGGCCATGGTCTATGGTGGGGACACTGGGAACAGAGTGTAGAGAGCACCTTGCTGCAAATAGCCTAGAACAGGAAGGCAGAGGGGCCCTGACTTGTAGGGAATAGGGATGCATGAACTCAGAAAAGGCTTTGTAGCTACACTGTGTTGGTTGCTCTTGTTGCTGTGACTAAATATACAACCAAAGCAACTTGAGGAGGGCAGGGTTTATTTTGGCTCACAGTAAAAGTGATACAGCCTTTCATGGTGGGGAAGGCTTGGTAGCAGGAGCAGGAGGCAGCTGGTCACTTTGCCTTCCCTGTCACCAAACGGCAAGCAGACTATACAACCTCAAGACCCTCCTCCCAGTGACCCACTTCCTCTCATCAGGCTCCACCTCCCAAAGGTTCCACACCTTCCATAACAGTGTCACCATTTGGCGACCACAGGATAGAACACACGAACCCAAGGAAGACACTTCATAGTCAAACCACAATAATACCTTCCGTTTAAAAGCCACTGGGGCTAGAGGGATGGCCCACTGCTTAAAGAGCATTTCTGGCTCTCAGAGAGGACCAGAATTTGGTTCCCAGCACTCAACAGTAGGTCACCCACAGCCTGTCACTGCAATTCTCGGGGATTCAATACCCTCTTCTGGCCTGAGTGGACACCCACAGGCATGTTGATGTGCATACTAGCACACACATACATGTAAGTAAAAATAGAATGTTTTTATAAGCCTTTCCCACTCTTCACCAGTTTCAGCTCATTTATTAATATAGATGCCTCCACCTTTGAGTTTTAAGTGCTGTTATCTGGGTCTCGGAACCACAGGGACTGTAGAGTGCAGCATTTTAGTTAGCGGTGTATAAAGTCTGTCTCCTTTATCAATTTGGAGGTCGAGTCCCACATGAATTGGTAACCCCAGTTTATGCATCTTCTCAGGTCCGCACCTCCATTTGCTCTGGAATCACTCTGGCTGGGGTGATAAATCACACTGTCTCCCCCTGGCTAGAGGTAAGAAAGAGGAAAGACCCGGAATAAGCCTGGCATGGCATGCTGGCATCCAAGAGGCTTGTTTACTTGCATTTTGATGTGCAGATGCCTAGAAGTACTTTTTATATAAAGTCTGAGGAAATTGGCTGGAGCATAATCAAAGCTCTGGATTCCCAGGGAAGTTTTCTGAACTGAAGCAGAGGGGAGGGCAAGGAGTGAGCTGGTACCTTTTTGTACAGCAAGGGAAACTGATTGACAAGGAAAAAAGTTGGCTGAAATCAAAGCGAATGTATAAATCAAATCAAGCTAGTATTTAAAATAGAAGACAGGATGGCAAGGGGAATGTGGAGAAGCAGGGAAGGAGAGCTCAAGGGCACAGAAGACAGCCAGCCTTGTTAGCTGAGTTAGCCTTCGGCTTCAACCACACTCTTGGAAGCCCAGTGCCAGAGACCTCAACTGTTACAAAAGTAACACTGTCAATTTGACACCTACACACATTCCAGCTTTTCTGTGTCCTGTGGAGCCTCCCTATATATGGAGTTTAAATAGTCCACTACAAAAATAAGGCTCGATGTATAGAAAAGGAGCCTCAAATACTGGTGAGCACATTGTAAAACTGTTATTCCCGACCTGAGAACCAACCGTGAGAGAAACTGCCAGTCTGCATGGGCAACGCCAAGGATGAAATGTGTCGCCTCCTGTGAAGCTGAAGCAGTTGGGAGGAATGTCTCATGCTGTCACTCTACCTCCTGAAATGACCACCGATCAATTCCAGCTTGATGGTGATGGTTCCGCACTGGTGATGAGCTGGCCTTGCTGGAGTTCATGACCTATGTTAGTAGACCTGTGAACACCACATATAAGCATAAGAAAGTCCTCAGGGAGAAATGTGGCAATGATGTCTCTGAGACTACAAGGAGCATCTTGTATCCTACAATAGGGATCACCAACATTCTACAGCCAGCAAGTCAAATCTGGCCAGCTCCCTGGTACCAATTTTTGCCATAGTCACTGTTCTATTGCTGTGAAGAGACACCATAAATAAGGCAACTCTTACAAAAGAAAGGATTTAATTGGGACTTGTTTACAGTTTCAGAGGTTTAGTCTATTACCATCGTGGTGGCACATAGACCCATGGATGAGAGTTCTACATCTGTATCCTCAGGCAGTAGGAAAAGAGAAAGCCACTGGGCCTAACTTGGTCTCTTGAAACCTCAAAGCCCACCCCAGCGACACACTTCTTCCAACAAGGCCACATGTCCTGATCCTTCTAAAGTAGTGCCACTCCCTGATGACTAAGTATTCAAATATACAAGGCTATGGGGCCATTCTTATTCAAACCACCACATGGTCGTTAGGTCGAGGATGGAAAAGAGTCAAAAGAATGACATTCATGTTCAGTGGTTTGCAGTGTACTCTGCGTTTGGGGGATCTTTGCATTAGATCACATAACCTTTTCAACAATCATACCAACCAGATACTATTACTCAATCTATAGACATACAAGCACATAGAAGCTTCTAGATAGTCAAGGGATGATCTAAGATCAAACAGCTAATGACTAGTTCATGGAGAAATCAGACATTTGGAATTTCACCTCAGAGCTTGCTCTTCTAGCTTGTTTCCTGATGTGGGATGTCCTTGTCCTTCTGTATACTGTGACTATGTGTTTCTATTACTAGTTAATGAATAAAGCTGATTCAGTCAATGGCCAGGCAGAATATACCTAGGTGGGAAATTAAAACATAGATAGGGAGAGAGAGAAGGCAGAGTCAGGGAGATGCCATGAAGCCCCCAAAGGAGTAACTTGCCAGGGCATTACTAGTAAGCCACAGCCACGCGGTGATACATAGATTAATAGAAATTTATAAGAGAGAGCTAGCCAGTAAGAAGCCTAAGGCATTGGCCAAACAATTGTAACTGATATTAGGCCTCAGAGTGGTTATTTCATAAGCGGCTGCAGGGACCCAGTGAACAGAGAGAAACCATCCAGTTGGGATGGAGAAGAATCTCCCATCTATGGTTCCCCCCATCAGAAAATTACTATAAGGGCAGAGCCTAAGTTCCAACAGAAAGATTAAGGTGACGTGAGTTCACAGAGGAAAGACAAAGCATCTCAGAGGATCATGGAAAGAGTGTAGGAGAACGAGGCCTCCTACCCGTAACAATGGCAGGAGCAGTAACTTTTAATTAGGCAAAACCTTATCCATCCTGCCCCCCCAGAAGAATTACGTTCTTCTCATCAGCAGACTGATGGAACGTTTGAGTAAAAAAATTCTACTGAATTATTATATTTTTTAATGTCATCAATAAAACATTTATGGAAAATTTTCTCTCTTATTTCTGAAGGGTGTGCATATCTTTAATTTTTCCTCTTGGCTCATAAAGCCTAAAATACTTACTGTCTGATTCTTTAAAGGAAATCTTAACTGACTCATACCCTAGAGGATACAAAACCTTGGAGGTGACTTGGAACGTGAATGGAAAAGCCAACTATAAGGTGGGTCTGGCCACGCCTGTACCCTAGTACACCTGTGAAGATCAAAGGACCATCCCAGGTGTTGGTCCTTGCCTTCCAGCTTGTTTGAGATCGAGTGCCTGGTTCACCACTCCTTATGCTGGGATAGCCAGCTTACATGCTTCTGGATGTCCTCCAATCTCTACCTCCTGTCTCTCAGTAGAAGCCCTGGGATTACAGACATGCATTGCTGCATCTGGCTCTGTATGTGTTCTGGGGATCGGAACTCAGATCCTTATGGCTGTGTACCAAGAGTTTTACCCACTGAGCCAACTCCCCAGTTCCACTTTTAAGGCAGTGAAGGGCAAAGACACGAGAGCTTCCACATCTTAGAGTTTGGGAAGGATGACCTTGAACTTCTTGTCTCCTGATGATGCCAGCAGTTACATCACTGTAGTCTAGCTGGCGACAGGTGCACGCCCTTCATCAAGGATTCTCTAACGGTGATCACTGAAGATGCCTTGGGCCAGAATTAGAGCAAAGTCCTCCCTGGTCCAAGCCATATCCCGATGGAGGTGTTCTTCTTGATGTGACCATCGGTGGTGGTTTGAAAGAAAATGACCCCCAAAGGGAGTGACCTTGTTAGAGTAAATGTGTACTCATAGGAAGATGTGGTCACTGTGGAGGTGGGTATTGGGTATCATATATGCTTAAGCCATGCCCAGTGAGACAGTCTGCTTCCCGTTTTCTGCATATCAACATGTATCAGCTCCTTCTGCAACACAAGTCTTGCTCCCCACAATGATGCTGAACTAAACCTCTGAAACTGTAAGACATCACTTCAATAAAATGTTTTCCTTTATAAGAGTTGCCATGGTCATGGTGTTTCCTCACAGCAATAGAAACCCTAACATACCATCCCAAACCAAACTACAAAAGCTCCAGACAAGCACACATGAACCTCCTCCCACTCAGAGTAAGCAAAGTAATTATATTTGCTAACATTTTGTTCAAAACCTGTACTGAATCAATCAGTCGGGGGTTTCTTGCTCATATGAGCAAGGATATCCAGCCTTTCAGAAGACAGAGAGGCAGCTAATTTTTGGCAACTAATTCAAAAAATTCTAGGCAATGGTGTCCCTGAGCCATCATATATGGGTCAGTAGGTAGGACCTCTGCTCCTGTTCAAGCCACAAACATGGAGGGTGGGACTGTCCCCTATACAGCACATCTTTGTGTTGTCCTGCCTCCCAGACCTCCATCATCAAGTGCCGGGTCTCCATGGCACACTGGTAGGTGGATAAACTTTGAAGACATGACATGAAGTCGAAGAAGCCAGATGTTGCGTGATTCTACCCACCTGAAATATGTAGGGTAGACAGATCCCTAAGACTGTTAAAGCCAGACCGTGGGATCAAAGCTATGGGAACAGTGAGGACTGCTTATTGACTGTAGTTTCTCTTTGGGATAAGATGTTCTGAGGATGGATGCTGATGGGCAGTAACCTTATTAGTGCTTTAATATCCCTGTGCTGCTGCTGCAAATGACGAAAATGGTGAGTGTCAGGTATACAGAGGAAAGGGCGTCCTTAAATCTAAACCCTTGCTTGACCCTCAGTAGGAATGCTAGGTCTGCTCACGTGACTGATTCCAAATTGTCCCTTCCCTCACCGCTTTCCCTAGCATATGCCCATAGGACCATATGTTAGTGTATCCCTGGGAGTCAGCAGGTAGGAGCTCAGTGGCGTTCATGTAGGAATTGGAAAAAGGCACTCCGTACCCTCCCAACAATGTGAAGCATCTACAAATTCAGGAATGGCTCTTCAGTTTAATCTTCTACTCTCAAGATTAATCAACTGTTTAAGTTGGGTCCAGACTCTTAATTAAAGCTGTCAGCGCCTGAAAGTTCGTTTTCTGAGCCCAACTCTCTGGTGAGGAACTGCAAATGCGGGAAATTCTAACACAGATAGACACTGGGCATGACCTTGAGTATAAACAACGGAGCCTGATGTTCACATACCAGAACAGCACATTATACCCAACTAACGGATACGTTTGTGACTTGTCTATAGGGGAAAACAACAGTTAACACAAAATTTAAGAACTCGCAGTCTGGGATTGTCATTTAGTGGGCAGAGTATTTGCTAACAAGCGTGAATCCTGGGTTCTGTCACTAGCACTACAGAAACCAGGTGTGTAGAGCACACCTGTAATCCCAAACTCAAGAGGTAGAAGTGGGAGGATAAGGAATTCAAGATAACCTAGATTATGAGTTCAAGGCTAGCCTAGACTGTGAGAGACCCCGTCTCATAAATAATACATATTTTTAAATAATTGGGTTCTGATGCAGAAGCTGAGCAGAAATTCCTTTTGGTGTGCTTCCTAGTTGCTTTCAGCAGAACGGATCCAACCACACGTGGTTTTGTTGTGTCTTGCTAACCTGCCATCTCTCTTTCTTGTCTTAGTCACCATGTACTCTACTAGAGGACATCACAGCTGTCACAGGCAACACTTCCTAAACTGTAAAACTTTCAAGTGACCAAACTATGTCAACATTTTAGCTGAGACTATTGTAGAAAGATCAAACGGACACTTGCCATTGCTGATGTTCGGGTTCGGTTTTGAGGCTTTATGGTTCGCAAAGTACTTTCTCAGGAGTGGCTGTTGTCGTTGTTGTTGATTTGGGTAGGCTAAGCATCTGTGGTCTTGTAATTCACTTTGTGAATTATTTTTAGCAATTTTTTTGCCCGATCATCATGTTTTTCCCCTTACCTAAGCAAGTATTAGTTTATTTTTAATAACATTTGAGGCAAAATATCATAAAATGAAAACAAACCTCTCATCAGTATATGTTCTTCCTTCTAAAGCCGAATACCTTCAGACTCCCTGGGAATGAAGCCCTGCCCTAGGGATTATGACAACATAGTGTCTTAAATGGGTATAATGAAGTGTGATCAAGCGTGCAGAATTCCTGGATGAGTGTCTCATCGTTGAAGTCTAACTTAGTTCACTAAGTTCTGGGGCAAGGCACTCTATGAGCTTCAGGACTGAACAGGACAGGGTCTCACACTGTTTAGCTTTTCATGGTAATATTTCCCATGGGGAGAGGGCACACATGCCACACCATGTGGGCACACAGAAAAGACTGGGTAAGCCGGGAGACACAGTAAGAGGAATAGATAGGCAAGAGCCTTTAGTGTAAGAAGGTGATGGGCAAGGCTGGTGAGCAGGCTAGGGTGAATAATGTCTGCAGGCTGTGGAGCATAGGATGTGGTCCTGGTATTCTCATATCTGCTCTTAGGGTTATTGCGTGAGGAATAATGACCTCTAGTGGGACCTCCATAAGTGAGGTGATGGCAAGTGGGTCATGTCATGGCTGGCTGGTACTTGAAGGGCACGTGACCATGCAAGCCTTGGTTATCTGCAGGGTTAGTTAGCGTTAGGAGGGACAAGATTGTTGTTCATCCTTACGGGACACACATTACAGTGGGTGCAGAAGGCAAGAAAGCTGAAACCAGAACTAAGACTCAGACGTCAGCCACTCAGATGTAAGAGGAGGGGTCAGACTGTGAGATGACAGAATGGGAAAAGATGCTGAGAAAGAAGCAGCTGTTTTCTAAGGGGAAGGAAAGAGTGGCTGAGGATGCAAACCCCGGGTAGCTCTGAGGGAGGCACAGGTGTTGGGCTTGGGGGTTAGCATGGAAGCATGATAAGAACGATCTGGTTGGGGGCTGGAGAGATGGCTCAGTGGTTAAGAGCACTGGCTGCTCTTCCGG
>LOJH01006412.1:13796-29122 GCA_001685095.1 Ellobius talpinus
CTCTCTCTCTCTCTCTCTCTGTGTGTGTGTGTGTGTGTGTGTGTATGTGTGTGTATGTGTGTGTGTGTGTGTTTGAAGCCAGTGGTAAACTGGGAACTTAAGAAGAAGAGGGCAGAAAATAAAGAACCCTTATGTTATCCCTGTACTTCATGAGAGCGGGAACTATATGTGTTCAGCTTTGCCAGCAACCCAGCTATGATGTTATTCAAATATTTTTGTCAAATGAATAATTTTTAAAAGTTAAATCAGATGCAGCATTCACCTCACCTGGAGCCCTTGTAAGTTTGATGGAAGCCCCCGTGAGCTGGGTTTGCCTTTTAAATAATCAGCGTTTTAGATTCTGATGAAGGCAGAGCATTCTCCAGAATCTATTATTTTACCCTTCCCATATACTCCTGGGCCCTCATCAAACACTTCATAAATACTGCCATTTTTTAACCCATTTCTCACCTTTCTTTTGTTGGTACTTTCATATGTTGGTACAATATGTTCTTTGCTCCCTGATCGACTGGTGGACCCCCGCCTGCCACATGTCCTTCCAAATTCATGTTTGCTTTTCCTTCTAAGCATTTTCCTCTTTTGTCTGGTCATTCCCAGAGCGAGATGCAAGTATCCCTACTATTCCCCATGGTCATGTGAGATGATTTGAGTTCTTCGGATAAATACTTTCCTAGCAATGGTTCTGTGGGTTTTGTGAATAAGCACAGGGCTCCAACTTCATACCTCTGGTTCTTGGGTGGTCTTGTTTAGGACAAAGGTGCATTTTTAAAGATGAATCCATTTTAAAATTTAAATAAATGGTACCCTGGATGACAAAGGAAATTGGTTATAGAGATAAAAGAATTACTGGTTTGGGGAACATTTGCATGCTGGTTAGTGTTTTGTCAACTTAATATGAACCAGAGTCCCCAGGAAGAAGGGACATCAGTTTAGAAGAGCCTCCATCAAACTGATCTGTGGGCAAGCTTGTGGTACATTTCTTGATTAATGATGGAACGGAGGACCCAACTTATTTTTGCACAGTGCTGCCCTGGGAATGGTAGGTGGTCCTGGGTTACATAAGAAAGCAGGCTGAGCAAGCCAGTAGGCAGAGTTCCTCCATGGCCTCTGTTTCAGTTCCTGCCTCGACTTACCTGGGAGCTGTAAGAAGAAATCCATCTTTTTTCCCACCTTTATTGGTTTGGGCCAATGTTTTATCTCAGCAACAGGATGTGAACTAGCAAAACCAGCTAAACCCATTTAAAGTTTGCTTTGCTATCCACAGGAAGGTGCTCAAGTTATTTCTTCCAAGGTTGTTAGTCAATTATTCCAAACCATTTACTTAATTTCCCTTTGAATATGCTTTAAAAATCATGTATCAGTTCTTATGCACGCGGTATTGCTAGACAATCTCTTCAGTTTCATTAACCTCTTGCTAGTATTGAACTATTACTGCACTTTTAAATATCATGTTTGACTTACTACCCAGTCCAGTGTCTCTGCCGTCCCTCGAGGACAGCTACTTTGATGACTAGGGTCTGAGAGAGGGGTGCAAATGGACAATGATAGCTGGGGACACCACACCGAAAAAAGCCCATAGGGTCAACCAGACTGTGGTTCAGAACTGGGACCCATGAGGTATTCAGAATCCCAGTTGGAAGGTCAAGAGCTCTGCCTTCCAAAGAGAATGGAAAGACTATAAAACCAAATGAATTAAATATTAGACAATAAATGAGAGTTAAGTGTGATGACTCTGTGTCATAAAGAACTAGAGTTGGAGGGGTAAAACTCAATGGTGGGGACATCCTAGAGACCCTCATGCCACCTCCAATTATCTGACTATGAAATAGGAGACTATTAGAGAGTAATGTTGAAATTGCATTTCAACAGATCAGAAAAATACTTAATATATATATATGTATTATATATGTGTGTGTATGTATACACATGCAGATGCACATACAATGATATCTGTATAAATCCAGTGTGCTGCTTTGCTATAACTTCTTCCCAAAGAATTCTCATCTAATGACAGTTTCCCCCAATACATAGCTTCCCCAGGGATGTTCATTGTTTCTTTGCTGTATACTAACCCCTTCTTTGAAGGGTTCAGTAGAACTTTAGCATACAAGTAAAATTCAAAATATCTTCTTACTCACATCGTCTATAAATCTGGGGGAAATTTTCAATAAAGAAAAATAGTTAGCCTTGCGTATGACTTTTCTACAGCATGGGCACAGAGTGGGGTGCCAAGAGCATGCTCTCACTCGGGCTTTACCTAAAGTCTTGAGCTTTTCAAGAGCCTGTTCCCCAGGACAAAGGACCCCATTCCTCGCCCACCTGCCTCCTGTCCCATCCACGCTACACAGTAACACTAATAACAGGGCATCCCGCCCCGAAAAAATGGACCGCTGCCGCGTTTGGTTAGAAGCACTGCCGAGTTAGTACTGCTGCCTCTATTGAATTTCCAGTGGCTTCTGTTTCTGGTAAATGTGAGGGAAAACATCTCACTACCCGTGAGTGAAAGCAAGGGATGATGAGAGTGAGCGCTGCTGAGTTAACTGGTGCCAATGCCACGTTATGCTGAATCATGTCATCACGCGTATTAGCCTAGGGAGACGTCTCCAAAGCAGTCTCTCACCAATCTCAAATGGGTGTCTCAGTTGGAAGCATTCATCTGGGAGATGGGAGGCTCTGAGAGACCCAAATATCCCATCAGATTCCTGGGCTATGGCTGAGAACAAGACATGGCCCATTAGGGAAAGTCCAGAGTCAGATGTTGTCATCTTTCTGTGGTCCCCCAAGTGAGCTCTGGGGTCTCCTGGTGATTGAAGAGGGCTTTGCAAGGAAGAGCTGCGCTGATAAATAATGCATTTCCTTTGTCTTGCAGGAATTCTGGAGGCAGAGGTACAATCAGATCAGCTGTGAACAGCTTACATAGCAAATCTAATAGGTTTGTAAATTAGATTTTGTGTTCATTTGTTTTTGCTGTAAGGCAGCTATTAATCTGCCTCTCCTCTTTGCTGGGTGGTGCTCTTAGCAAATAGATCTGTTTCATTTCACTTTGGTTTTGCATTTCCTTAATCACTTTTGAGGGGAGCTGTCAGTGGGAGAGCACATGAAATGGTCCATGGGGCTAGAGAGGCTACAGAGATGCTAAACACAGGTGGGCACAAGTTACCTTCTGGCAAAGAGCCCACCCACTTTGTCGAGCTTGAACTCCCACCAACTTTCTTAGAACCCTCATTTTTGCTGAGCAGTGGAGCCCCGGAAGCAAGCCAGGACTTTAATCCAATTTCACTGTAGTTGATGGCTTGTCTGGGAGGTTGAGATGGGGGATAAAGCATTCAAGAACTTTGCTGAGGCATCTTAAAATATGTAGGAAATCAACTAAGTAATGTTAACTCTAATTGTGGGGTTGCAGTCTCAATTCTGGAAGCGCACTCTTAACACTGTGGGACTGGAAGTCTTTGGGACAGTCCCCAGCTGGTGGGGAGACTGGTGCAGGGAACCGCGCAAAGGCTCTGCAAGGCATGCTGCAGATACCTCGTGTTTCCCCTTCTCTGTTCTCCACAAAATGATGAGTGCGCCGTAGCTCGGACCTCTGTCTCAAAACCCACATTTAAGGAGCAGGGAGGCAAGCACCAAGATGCTTGCCATGAACAGAGGCTACTGTTCAAACTGAAGTTCTTGTGTTACTTCCTCCACGTCCTGTTTTGCTGCTGTTGGGAATGAGAGGTTCACAACAGCCAGAGGCCGCCACACTCAAGTTTCATTATTTACTCTTCCATGGTTTTTTTAAGGTCTTTTGGCCGTACCCGACCTACAAAGTATGTCTGATCTTGACCTTGCGTAACTGGCTTGAGAAACTGTTCCCTCTATCCTTGACCTCACCGCCTCTACAGTTCTAGTGGCTTCAACCATATGGCACTTCAAATGAAGTGAATCTTTTGGCTAACATGCAAATAAGGCAGAAATAAAGTCACATGTCCTATACTTCTCTCTGTTCTACTATGGAAAGATGCCCCCTTTTGGAGAAAGGTGACCCTGTCCCCAAGACCCAGGTCTCCATGGTAACTTGAAGAGGCCCTGCCAGATTGAGTCCGAGAAGAAACCAGACAACCCTGGATTCAAACCCTGGGTTCTCTAGGTAGGGCTTCGGGCAAGCACATTCACCTTCTGGGTCTTAGTAACCCTTTCAAACATTGATAAAGCAGCAGCTTTGAACTACTGACTCTACGGCTCTACATAGCCTATCTTTTGAGATGACCAAGACATTCAGTAGATGTTTGCCACTGTCATTGGATGATAGCCTCAAAGATTGGTGACTGAGGGGGCAAAGTTCAAGAGTGGAGAGGTGAAGCAACTCAATCCGAAGATGTGCCTGTAGCATTTGGGAGATGAGAGAAGGATCCTGGGACCTGAAGGGCACATTCACAAAAGAGAAAAAATCTCCCTCAGTAGTCTAGCTGGGTTTGGATAGCGCAGAATATCTGGAGCATGTAAACAGAGGCCGCCCCTGAGGATAGCTAAGCTGCCCCCTTTATTGTGTAGACATGAAGGCAAAGGCCAGGAGCCTGAAGCGACCTTTTCATGCCCTCTAGCCAGGTAGTCACAGAGCCAGGATTGAAGTTCAGCACCAAGGATGTCTATGTAAGATTTCCCTGACAGCTAGGAACCAGGATCAGAATGACATGTTACCATTATCAGTGCCTGGATTCTTCTTTTACCACCTTGTGCCCAAGAGAAGCCTGGAGACCCCACCTAGAGATTTCGAAGCAGGTCCCCATTACAAGCCTCCATGAGTCCAGAGCTCTGCAGACTCTTTCTTCCTGAGCATGCCTGATGCCATGCAAAATGTCCAGTTTTTAGAGAGCATCACAGGTACCAAATTCACCTAAAACTACAAGATGCCAGCCATGATGCTCTTAAGAAAACCATGTCCCATCTCAACAGTAAACTATTTCTGTCACTCACCCCTACTAATGGAAGTGGCCATGAATATTAGATGCCTTAGGATGTGACCACTGTACTCATGGTCCTGAGTTTACTGCTCTTGCCTCTAGAAACACACAAGGAGGCAGTAAGTACCAGGGCTGGGAAGATAGCTCAGTGGGGAGAGTGTTTGCTGAGCAAGTCTAAGGAGATGTGTTCAATCTGAAGAACCCATATTAAACAAAAACAAAATTAAAGCCAGGTGCAGAGGTGTGCACCTGTAATCCTAGCACTTGGAAAGCAGAGACACGGTAGGCCTCTGGAGCAGCTAGCTAGACAGTCCAGATGGACTCCAGGTTTAGTGAGAGACACCATCTCAAAAAATAAGATAGACCAGACAGTGGTGGCACATGCCTTTAATCCCAATCACTCGGGAGGCAGAGGCAGGTGGATCTCTGTGAGTTTGAGGCCAGCCTGGTCTATAGAGTGAGTTCCAGGACAGGCTCCAAAGCTACAGATACCTTGTCTTGAAAACCCAAAATAATAATAATAATAATAATAGGAGAATTATTGAGGAAGAAGCCTGACATCCTACATACAGAGAGAGAGAGAGAGAGAGAGAGAGAGAAGAGAGGGAACAGTACCAGAGAGGATGCAGCCATACCAGCCTCCGTGGACCCCTGAGAGGTGGTAGGAAACATAGCCATACTTTAAGAACTCTAGAACCTCAGAGCCTGGTGTGTTCCTCTTAGCTCCCTTCTTTCTGTAAATACCTAGACTGTGGTTTGGAGCGGTAAGGCAATTTGCCTACAGATGCCCAGTTTGTGAAATACCTCCATGATACATTTCACTTCTTTCCATGAAACCATAACAATTCCGAAGTTTGGACTTTCTGTTCTCTTCCATAAGATCTCTTAAGCCCCTCTGCATAGCTGCCTGGTCTGTCCTCTGCAAAACTACAAGACAAGAGCTGAGAGCCAGAGGAGTAAGGGATATGGAGGGATGGCGGTGGGCAGATGAGCGAGGGCCCCCTGAAAAGAATTTCTTCTCTGCCTGCATAAAGCAAAACAGACTATTGAGTTCAGGCTTCACTAACAGGATTTGGTCTTTCTGAACTTGTCTGTTCCAAGATAAATGTAGAGGACAGAGGTGTTTGGTTTGAACTCTCAAAAGCTCTAGAATCCAGCCTTACAAACCCACTTATCATTCTAGCCAAGAGAATGTGCTGCCGGCTAGACAAAAGGAACTTGGGACATGACCCACATATATCTGTGTGCATTGGCAGGAGGCAGGCAGGCTCCTAGACTGCCTTCAAAGCTATCAGTGGAGCCTGGTTTCTTAGAAACCTACCAGCATAGATTTCAAGTATCTACGTTCAAAAGCCCTCCCGTGCTGCTGTCCCTGAGTTGGACAGGAAGATGGACAGGAGTATCTGCCTCAGGAATATAAAACCAGCCAGCTCCTTCCTCCACACCAGGCTTCTCAGGACCAAGTTCAACGTTAAATTCAACAAGTGGTTACTTATAGGACACCTGCTATGTTAAACCGTTATGAAATGGAGCGTAGGAGAAAAATCCCACACTTGAAGCCTGGTAAGACAGGCAGATACAAGACTAATAATCCAGTCATAGATGGGTATTTTTTCTATGAGCAACAAAACGGGGGGCAATGAGATGGCACAGTAATCAAAGGAACACCCACAAAGGCTGACAATCTGAGCTTAACCCCCAGAACCCACATAATAGAAAAAGAGAATGGACTCCTGCAGGTTGTTCTCTGACCCCCCCACACGCATGCACACATGCACACACACAACACACATACAAACACAAATGTATTTGGAAAGGTTTTACAAAGAAGAAAATGATAGGAATGAAGGAAGGAGGGCAGAGCCACCGGCTCTAAACCGTGGGGTTTAGCTATCTCTTTATGTTTGAGGGCCACCATGTAACAGCTGGCACCTTGCTCTTGTGGACGCTCCTCTCTGTATGGAGGAGGGAAACTGCACTGTCCTGGCAGAGATTGCTGGTTCCCCTGGAAGCTCAGAGATGGGAGGAGAGAAGAGCAGTTGTAGGGTTCCCACTTCCTGCTTCTAAGAACCAATGTCTGCAGGCTATTCCTGAGGGAGCGAGTTCGTGCATTCTAGAAGATAAATAGACTTCCCTTCTCAGGTAATAACTGCAATTTCGCTCTTGTGAAGTTTACATTCAAGCCCGTGCAAAAACAAAACTATTAGACTTGTCATGGGCAAGCTCACAGATCATGTCTATCTTCGTGTTTTTTTTTCCCTTTCCAGAGCTGAGGTTGTAATAAATGGCTCTTCACTGCCAGCTGTTGTTGACAGAAGTAATGAGAGCATTAAACATGGCATCCAGCCAGCTTCATCCAAATGGAGACACAACCAGACGCTCTCTCTGAGGATCAGGTATGGGTCATTACCTACAGGACAAGAGAGAGAGGTGTGGGGGGCAGGCCTGGCTTTCTGTACCATGAGTCACCAAACTGCAACTCTCTGTTATCTAAAGAAGCCAGGATAGAAATGAATGTTTTCCTCCTGAGGAAGCAGGTTCCATCTATTAAATGACAATTAAAAATCAAAATCTGGGACAAGCCCAGCCACCTGACCCATGTGGATATGCAGCCATGTGGGCAAGGGGAGATGGCATGTGTGACCAGCCCCCTAGGGACATCAGTTTAAGTCAGGAGCTCTGTTTCTGGGCAGTGCAGGTCACAGGTATCTTTCTCTGGCATAAAGAGTGGTTTCTTGTTTGCCTTTACCTGGTACTTATGTCCCCAATCTGTGACAGTCCTTCACCTTGTCTGCCACCTCCCACAGCCCTTATAGAATGAAAGACTGTCTTCCTACCTCCACCCACATGAAAACACAGAACTATAGCTGAGAGACACAGAACTGATCTGACATCTGGTCAACCTCCAAGAGGCTGATCTGTCTAAGTCAGAGAAATTTTTTGTCCTGGCCTTGGTACCCTCAGACAACAGTCATCCTTGGGTGGTGGACATGGAGAGAAATAAATAACTTTGGTGCTTGGGAGTTTGGCTCAGATGCAGTCATGACTGACCCATCCAATGCTCATTTCCAAGCATTGACCTGTGGCCCAGGCTACTGGCATAAATAGACAAGTTAGGCAGAAAAATACAAAAATAAGCAAAGACAGGCCAACATGGTAGGATGTTCACACCAGGTGGTACTATATCTTGCAGATAGGTAAAGCTAAAGGGAGCCATTCATTTTCTAAGGGCTCCAAGAGGGCTACTGGGTAAGACTGGCCTATAGCAATATGTTTTGAAGGGTAAGTAGGAGTTCATCAGGTGCGCCATGCACATCCTGCATGCACACGTTCTGAATATGGTATTTGTGACCAGGGCTGAAAGAGCACTGAACAGAAGATAGGGGATGGGGCATGGGAATGAGGCAGCCAGGACCATGTAAGGAAAGGTTTGATTCCCCAGGCCATCAGTATGGTTCAGGAAAGGTGAAGGACCACATACACTCTCACACAAAGCAGGGAGTTTCCCCCTCCAGTGACTCTACCCCATAGCTCTAGATGCTTCATGGGGAGAGAAAAGGGGTGTGGGACTAAAAAGCATTGCCATCTGGGAGCCCAACAGCTGAGAGGCCACCAGGCCGTCTTTCTCAGCACCTCTTTTGGGGTTACCTAAGCAAGCACCATCTTGTTGTGCACTGTCCTGACAGTCACGTCCTTTCCTCTGGGTGCCATGGAGCTAACAGAGCAGCAACCCCCACCAGCCTAAGGCTAAAACCAAGCAGTTATTCTCCCCTAGATGGTTCTAGAAGTCGCAGTTCTGAGTGCTGTCCCAGCAGCTCCAGGAGAGCCTTCCTTGCTGCTTCTGCTGACTTCTGGGGGCCCTGGATGTCCCCCATGGCTGTGTCACCTCAATATCTATCTATTCTGTCTCTTCATCTGAGTCGGTGTAACTTCATCCTCCATCTCTCACTGGACACTGTCACTGGATTTAGAGCCCACAGGGAATCCAAGATGATCTCATCTCAAGATCCTTAATCATATCTGCCAGGATGCTGTTTCTGAGTAAAATCACATCCACAGGTTCCAGGGATTCAGAGTTGGCCATATATTTTGGGTTGGCCACCATCTTTCATGTTCGCCATTATAGCACCTGAGGGTAAAATCCTACTGCCAGCACCCACCCACGCCAGCTCCTTCTGAACCTTTTCTGTAGGAACTCTGAAAAGACAGTGAGGAATAGAGAGACACACACATGCACACACGTGTGCACACATGCACACTCACATCAGTGTGGGAGCACATATACACACATGCACACACACATGGGTGCACATATGTATATATACACACGCACACTCACACAGTTGTGGATGCACACATGCGCGCACTCACACACACTCGTGCACATGCGTGTACACACACATAATACATACACACACGCACATGCACACACACACACACACACACACCCTGTCTGTGTAGAAGAGGAGACCATTGCTTCTGTAAGGAGCCTGTAGACAGCAGCCACTGTAGAAGGAACGATATGCCTCCGCCCAGAGGGAAAAGGAATCTCCTTCCATTCAATTAGTTGCCAAAATTATTCACAATAAAAGATTCTGTGAGTGATTTGGAATGATATTTAATAATTGATTGTAATTTCTCATAATTAGTTAGAAATTAATTCCCTCACAGAGGTATTTATTTATGAGCTTTCTGGGGGCTCTCTTTGCTTTTAAATACTTTGGGGTAACTAATTGCAAGGGATATTAGCAATTTACAAAGTATATTAGCGTGTCAAGTTGTATAGTCTTTCGTGAAGTGGAGTAAATAAGTTGCTTTTGTTTCATGCAAAGATGTAAGAAGTCCTCAGCCAAGGTGGCTTCTCCCTGCACAGTAACTGGAGACTCCACTCACTAATGGGCACTGGCTAGTACTAGATGGAACGTGCCATGCCCAAGGGGCGCTGGCTGCCCCCTTGGCTGTCTCAGAACACCCCAAATCTAGATACATATTAATCATCCGACCCAGACCCCCACAGAATCAGGTTTCCTCAGGTGTCAGTCACAGCTTCCAGATTCTTCCTCCTTTCCAAGTATACAGACTTGTGACATCCTAGGACTTGCCTCAGGGTGTTCTGCAGGCTCAAGGCTCAGCGTGACCATGTGCACATCCAAGAAGAGCCCCACATTTGCAAGCCACATGAACACTTGTGGATGGAAGACAAGCTTCCCTGGCTCTGTTCTCAAAGGGGAAATGGGGACTTGCTGCAGGAGATACAACTAGACCAGCTGACCTGAGCACCCAGCTCCTTTCTCTGTATGACTGCAATCGCCACCATGTCTTAAAAATGGTGGCTTAGGCGTTTTATGTGTCTGTCTGTCTGTCACCTGTGGGTGCATGTGCATATGTAGGCATGAGCATGCAGAAGGCAGAGGTCACCCTCTGGCATTGTTCCTCACAAGCTGTCCACATTGGTCTTGGAGACAGTCTCCCATTAGCCCAGAACCTACTGAGTAGGCTAGACTGGCTCGCAATGGAGCCCCAGGGATCTGGGCATCTTCACCTCCCCAGCCTGGGATGACAGGCATATGACACTGTGCCTGGCTTTTTAAGATGTGGGTTCCTGAGATGAGACTTAAGCCCTCGAGCTTGCATGACAAGTACTTTGCCAACTCGGCTGTCTCTCTAGCTCCTTAAGCCGTTCTTTTTAAAGTTTAAGTAAAATATAATTGCATCATTTTCCTCTTCCCTTTTTTCTCTCCAGCCTCCTTCATGTGTCTGCCGCCATTTCAAACTCATAGCATTGTTACATATGTGTGTGTACATGCACACATATATCTATATATGAATGTTTATAGACCTAAATATATAAACACAACCTGCTCGGTCTATAAGTTGCTTATATGTGTGTATGACTTCAGGGCTGACCACTTGGCATTGGATAACCAGCTGGGGGCTTTTCTCTGGGGAGACTATCCTGTTTTCAGTATTCCTTAGTTGTTTGTAGTTCCTTGTCTAGTGTTGTAGGTCCTATGAGAGTTCTCCCTCCCCTCCATGTTAGCAAGTCTATGGGTATCATCCTTGCTCCAGTCCTTAGGTTTCTATAAGTAGAGCTCACACTGGTGCTCAGGCTCCTAGAGACAGGCTGTGTTTAGGTAAATTCTCGTGATTTCATGAAGACACCTACTCCAGTGTCTTCCAGTCTTCCCCTGTGCTCTTCTAGAACTTTCCCTCTAGATCTAACTTACCCGAGAACCTAGAGAATGATGTGATGTATTTTGATCACGCTGTTCTGAACAGACACAGAGGATCCTGTCTCTGTAGGACCAAGGAGATGTTATGATTCACAACCCCCACCAGACAACAGTAGGGAAATAAGAGGCAGTACACAAAATGGTCCAGGGCACAGGCCGGGAGGCTACACTCACAGAATCTTACAAGTGGAAATAGCAATTCCCCATCACAGTTCCACAAACCCATCTACAGAAGGATACCACCTCTGCTACCCCCCCCAGACCACCACCACCATGGTCACCCATAGAAGCCTTCTAGGAAAAGCAGAGGCCAATGGGGAATCAGGGTACACATCATTCTGACTCCCTGTTAGAAGAAAGTTCCTCTAAGACAGGCAGTCTGATGTAGGCTGGGCCAAAGGGCTGGGTTTGCCCACTACTGAAGATTTCCTGGCGTTGGTGTAGGGGCCTTCTGCAAAGCCAGAGAGCATCCCTGAAGGCATTTGAGCCTCCGGGTGTGCTCACCTGGTTCCTGGGTGGTAGCATCCTTGCAGGGTGACATGGAGTAGAACATCTGAGCCTGTTAAGAGCATCTAGCAGCATAGAGACTTTTTTCATTTGGTTTCCACAGGAAGCAGATTTTAAAGTTCTTGGATGCGGAGAAGGATATTTCTGTCCTTAAGGGCACCCTGAAACCCGGAGACATTATTCATTATATCTTTGATCGAGACAGCACAATGAACGTTTCCCAGAACCTCTATGAACTCCTTCCCAGAACTTCACCCCTGAAGAATAAGCATTTCCAGACTTGTGCCATTGTGGGCAACTCGGGGGTCTTGCTGAACAGCGGCTGTGGGCAGGAGATTGACACGCACAGCTTCGTCATAAGGTAACCAACCATCTGTGGCAAGGGTTTGGGCCCTAAGTGGCAGGTATATTTAAGTCAGGTAACTGAAACAAGACATATTTGTCAGGTGCATCCTGTTCTCAACTTCCACTGCTTGTCATACTTGCTTTGGGGGAGCATTAGTGATTTGTCTCATCACTGCACCCAAACATCTGACAAAAGCAGCTTAAAGGAGCAAGGGCTTGTCTGCACGTATGATCTGAGGGTCCATCATGATGGAGAAGGCACGGCAGAAAGAGCATAAGGCATCTGGTAAGATCATATTTGCAGTAAAGAAACAGATAAATGTCTGTGCTCAGCTCGTTTCTCCCCTTCTTATTCAGCCTGGAGACCTAGCCCTTAGGATGGAACAACAACATCCAGGGTGGGGCTTTTTCAGTCAAACTTCTCTGAAAAGTTCCTCAAAGTCATATCCAAAGGCGTATCTCCCAGGGGATTCTAAATTCAATCAGATTGACAATAAAGATTCATCACAGGGATCTTTATTTCCAATCAGAATGTACATCTAATCAATTAAGTCACCTCGGGGACAGGGCAGGAGCATTGTGTGACCCAGAGAGTCCAGGTGATTCTGGATTATAAGGTTGGGAATCAGAAAGAGAAGTTCAGAGGTGGGCAGACTATAGCCCTCCGTATGTTTTGTAAATAAAACTTTATTATAACACAGCCACTCAGGCCCACTCTCATCCTTTTAGCTTTCTGGGCAAAGCTGGGATGTTTTTGCTAAAGCACTACAGAGCACATACAGCCTGCAAAGCTAAATATATTTGTTATCTGGCCCGTACAGAAAGCGCTTGTTCTCTGAACACTAGACAGAGCCTGGCACAAAGGGGATTAAGAAAATCTGGATGGGCAGTTCCTGTGCTGGGGCCATAAAGGTCTTCCCAGTATTCTGGAAGGCTAATTCCACCTGTAACTTTAGTATTCTGTAGTCAAAACCTAGGAAACGAAGAGTGATAAAGAAACTCAACAGTCATTTTCTCTGTGACATCAGCTCTTGTTTTGCTGTCACTGGGGACATTGTGACAGTTACCCCTGGAACTGACACCTAACCCTCGAGCCATACAAACTCAGAAACAAGGTATTGCTGTCTTCTAGACAAAAGTAGGACACATGGTGCCTCAAGTTTCATCCCAAAGTGCTCCCATCCCTGGCAGAAATGTGTGCCACATCTCACATTTCTGTTAGGACTGCCCTTGTGCAAAGAGAATCTCTCATTCTGGGGTTTTGGGAGCATCATGACCAGCGAGTTCCCTGAACCTGAGGACATGGGAAGAAATGAGTATAATTACTACTGCATCCCCTGAGACTGGAGGTGCTACAGTAGCCTGGGTACCTTTTTGTTCCCCCTGACCAGGTCTCTCTGTGGCTAGCAGAGCCAATAGCTCTGTCCCTACATTTCCAAACCCTCCAGTCTAAAGAGATGGTCTGGGAAAGAAAAGAAAGGAAAATGTGTGGAACTTGTCTGATTGGAAGCCAGAGAGGTGAGAAGTGAGAGGTGAGAGGTAGGAGCACAGCTGTTAAAATGGAGGACACAGGGTAAAGCCTCCTCCTAGGGTCAGCTCTCCTCCAGGGTGCAGCCAGCAGCGAGGAAGTCTTTCCAACCTCATATAACTCTTGCAGGACAGGCAGAGTAAGGCGTTTCGACAGTCAGCTTCCCAAGCCCCACTAAGCCCCACTCCTAACTGCGGAGAAAAGATTCACCCTGAAGATGCTTGGCCTTCTCCTATGAGCTGGGTTCCCAAACTGAAAGAAAAAGAATTTCTAGAAGTCATGGCCAGAGTCAACCCATAATTCCCAGTGTGGATTTTGAAGCTCAGTCTTGGCTCCAATGATCATTTGTCATGTGACCTGGAGTAGATCACTCCCATTTCCTGGGCCTTGGTTTCATCTGTAAAATGTTTGGGTTGCGTTGGCTTTGATTCTAAGGTCCTCCCGTGATGAAGCCTCTCCAGATGCTAAGCCAGCTTTCTCCACACTTTAATGTGGATGCATACCTGTTGGCTTATTGAAATACAGAGGCGTGATATATGAAGTAAGCCTGAGTCTCTGGGTTTCCCACAAGACCATAAGGGGGGTTTATGCAAGATGCAGCAACGAATGTATGCAAGATGCACATAGAGAGAGCCTAGGCTTCAGCACGCTCTGCTGACCCCCATATCCACAAGCACACTTCCACTCATACACACAATCAGAAGAACATGATGTCATGAGTGTTAGGTGAAATAACATAGGTGGGCATGCCCTGTGTCCCCCACATGATGGGACATTGAGAATTCATTCTCTATAAACCCTGTGTCTCCACTGTGCTACCTCACCCCCAGACAGTGAGATCCTGAAATGAAAGTAAACACTGAAACAGTCTCTCCTAACGGATGCCTGTTTCCATCTATCAAAGTTTGCAAAATTAGTTTTCCTCATTTATGTTTCTGCCCCACTTCATGTGAGGGACACACAGGACATGGCCACTTTCTCAGAAAACTACTGGGGAACAGGACCCCAGAAGCCCTAGTAGATCTCAAGACACATGGAACAGAGTGAACTTGCAGTGTGCACCACCTCCCACAAGGGGAAGGATGGGGAAGCAAGTCCGGGATTGAGCAGATGCTGGTTGCACGCCAGCTTCTGGGAACAGTCTGGGACGGGACAGCTAGGCCTGAGAGGATGACACAAGACTACAATGCCAGGATGAGGAGAGATGCCATTCTCAGTTTCCTTCTTAGCAATATATGCACACACACACACACACAATCACACACGCGGGGAAATAACCATCAGCATAGTCCCTTTAGATAGGCTGTTCCCTCAACGCATTAGTAACAGCATGTTCATGGCACCTGGTATTGGCCTGTGCACACCTATGAGTTTATTTAACTCTCAGCACTGTCCTTCCCAGTGAGGAAACTGAGGCACGGATGGCCCAGATCCAAGTGACTAGCTACACAGTAGGGTTAGGCTGTGGAGCTGGCAGCCTGGCTTCGAAGCCACAACTGCCCCCTCATCTTGAGGCTTAGTCTACACGTACCTGTGGATACAGTTATTTCTGAAAGGGGCCAGCTCCCTTCCTGCCAGAAGCCAGGCCCGTCTGCTGTGCAGCTTCTTCCCCTAGAATTCTCTTTGAACAAGAGAGCCTCTGCCAGAGCCAAAGTCAGAAAGGACTTGACCGCACTTAAATGAAAAAAAAATATGTATTCTATGTCAGTGGGAAGGAACATTTCCAGAGGCTACACATGTCTCAACTGCTCACACCCCCCTGTCCCCCCC
>LOJH01006413.1:20350-32489 GCA_001685095.1 Ellobius talpinus
GTGTGTGTGTGTGTGTGTGTAGAGAGACCAGTGGACAACTTGCATGAATAGCTTCTCTCCTTCTACCATACGGTATCTGGTCACTGAACTTAGGTGGAAAGGCAGGACGGCAGGTACTGTATCTTGCTGCACCATCTTGTCAGCCCCCAAATGTGTGTTGTAAAAGAGATACCCAGAGCTTTGGCGCAGTGGGCTGAGATAGAACCCTAGGAGACCTGTGAATACAGAGCTCAGGACTCGTGAAGTCAGTTTATCGTCTGAACCATCATAAGAACAGATTGACAATATACGATTGTCATTTACTAAGTAACAAAAAATCGCAGAGAACAATGCTTTGTCTGAGCCCTGTATTAAAGGAGAAATATACTCGAACACACAGTGAAATGCATGGTAAGAAAGCAATTTCATTAAAAGATGCAACTACCTCCAAATATGCTTTATATGTATAACTAAAATACATGAGCACTAAACAATTGCAGCATGCTTTTATGATGGCACTTTCAAAACAGGCCTTCCAGGGTTTCAAAACTATCCTCTGTGAACGTTCAGTTCTAAAGCTTCGAAACAGACATTTGCTTTCTTTAAGGAGAATTTATGTAGTCATTGTCTGAAGCTAAGAGAGGCTACAGAACGAACACAGGTTGGTGTTTCATGAAACTGACATATTTGACATATTTATGGAAGAAAAGTAAATGGTAGAAAGTTTTCCACTCAGCTCTCTGTCTCTCTGTCTCTCTGTCTCTCTCTCTCACACACACACCTAAAAACATAAAAACCTAATATATAAAGCAACCCCTTTACACACAAGGATCCTTTACACACAAGGAGGCTGCCAAACATGCAATCGAAAGGGTGTTACTGACTGGAACTGTTAAGCTCACATAGGTCTTACATATTTTTAACGATACTCTGATATGTTCCAATGGAGATTAATATTAAATGTTTTAAATAAATCCTAGGATCAATAACTAAAATGATAGAAGCCGGATAAATTCGTCACTTCTTCCAGGAGGAAGATGCTTCTACAAAAAGTACCAGGAACGAATCTCTAACCTCTTTTCAGCCAAAGCATAATTAGGAGTCATGAGCTCATGCACGCTCCTTGGCATGTGCTCTGCTAAACCCTCTCTTTAAACCCTTGATCGCCAGCTCCCTAACTCACAGTTTATCAAAGCCCCGCTACCACTTCTCTTAAGCCCTGTACCATAGAGATGGTTCGTATCAAATGAGGGTGGCAGGCTCCCCAGTTTCACTGAAATTCCTAGCAGAAAATAAATGCAGGTCACATTCTTAGTTGTGTTATTTTCTTATAGTTTATTGTACTGTGGCTTTCCTGCTTCTCAGCCTATCACCTACATTTATTTTACTAAAATACGCATATGCATGCATGCACACACCACACACACACGGCACTTGTATATACATTTCAATATATAAAATTCTGGCTTATATGCTTAATGAAACAAAACAACTGGTGATGATAGAAGTAAATCAATTAAAATGTGTGACTGATAAAATATTGGCCAGCCTATTAAACAGAATAAAGGTAATGTTCTCTCTCTCCCTCATGTGTGTGTGTTGGGGGGGTATCCCTATATATTTCTTAGATCAATTTTCACATCAGGAATTAAATCCACATTGATATTTTTATATGAAGTAAAATATTCTTCACTATGAATGAGCAGTAAATTATTTCCTATGTCTTATTAAAGTATCAGTATTTTTTATATGCACAAAATAGTAAACCAGATTACTGGAAGGGATAGCATACATACATTTTGGGTATATTTACCATCAAAGCATGTATTATATAACCACTTGAATTTAGAGTCAATGGGTTAAAGGGCATTTTCTTTTATGATTTGTCTTCCTGGAATGATTTCTCTGAAAGAAATATGACTCATAAAAGTATCACAGAATGTTCTCTCCAACTTCCATTAAAATATGAGAAAGGAAGAGGAAAGGGGAGTTGAGGAGGGAAAGGGCAGGGGAGGGGAGAGGAGAGGAGAGAATGGGACTGTGCCCAAGCGAACAGGAGATCCATTTTATTAAGCATAATGAGGGAATTCTAAACAAATGTTCATATTCCACTGTAGGAGCTGAGGGATCCATACATGAGGTCTGGGAATTCTTCTTAATGCTCTTACAGGCTCCACAACCTACACACCTGCAGCATATTTTCAAAAAATTTGATTTTAAAAGTGTGTCTCCCTTTCATAATGGTGCACACATTTTATTTTGGAGATACTGAACCAAACAGCATTATAGCTGCCACAGATAAAATGGTAGCCAAGGAAGGCAAGGGAACCCTCAGCATAGCTTATGGGGTCCATTCTTAGCATGTTCACAAGGACATATTAAGGAATTAGGAAACTCTAGGTTCTTAGTCTAAGCTTTCTTACAGTGATAAAGTTGCTTCAAAGGAAAATTTATATCAATTATTAAAAATAACAGCTAAGCTGTGGCATCAATCTCTTCAAAGGAAGTAAGTTTTCTCTTGGAGTTTTCCCATCCCATCTCTCTCAAAAACCACCTCCACGCTCCAGTGTGGACTGAGAATGGCTTTAATTTTGCCTTGACTTTCACACAGTTCCTAATCGAAATGCCAGGTTATTCTGGGGACATTTAACAATTGTGTAGTTTAAAAGAAGTTAAAGCAAGCACTCTATGTTGGGGAACCAAGGGCTGAAAGCCCCACAATGATGTGTTATTTCCTTCTGGTTATGTGGTCATACACTAGAGAATAATCATGGGTATTTTAGAAAAGTTAATAATCATTCATGCTTCAAGAAGAAAAGAGAAATGGAGAGGTTGGTGGTGCTGAAAGTTCTTGACTGGTCCTATATCCCTCATAAACACTTTCCCATTGATTGTGGGAACTGTGGTTTGTGTCTTTTCATCTCTGGGTATTCATAAAATAGTATTTTAAAGAAACACTTCTTATTTCCAGAAATGACTGATATATGGTCCCTGCCTGAGTGAATTTCCATCACACTCCAAGTGCCAAGGAGAGTGTTCTGAACAAGAAGAGTTAGTCCCTCTGTGTAACCTGTTTCTTCAACTCCTGGAACTGGAGGGAGGAGCTGGTAATCTAACCATAGCCTTCAAAGTTGAAACTAATTGATTTTCATCCAGACATGCTTTCTCCCAGTGTCCCTGAAGGCAGCTGTTATTTTTTTTTAAATTATAACACACACGGCTACAAATGATCTACTAGTCTACGTTAAGAGATTTGAACAACTTCCCTTTGACAGGATAGCTGTGGGTTTCAACTATATTTTCAACCCTTTTAAATTTTAATACCTGAACTTGCCTTGAGTTGACTCTCTAGCCCAGGCAAGTATCAACTTGAAATCTTCACGCCTCAGACTACCAAGTATCTGTGACTATAGGTCTTCATCATTAGGCCTGGCTCAGTACACATAGGTGTTCTCTGTTTATTTTAATCAATTTCAGAGGTTGCCAGTCTCTCTCCCAAACTTCTCCCTCCTATCCTCCCCATTCACTCCTTTCTCCATTCTTCAGCAAAGGGCAGGCCTCCCACGGATATCAGCAGCCATGGCATATTGAGCTGCAGAAAACTAGGCACCTCCTCTCCTATTCAGGCAGAACAAGGCAACCCAGTAGTAGGGACAGGTACCAAAAGCAGGTAACAGTGTCATAGACTGTATGACCCTGTTTTCACTGTTAGGAGCCCCACAAGAAAATCAAGCGACACAATTGTAGTATGTACAGAAAGCCTAGGTCCAACCCATGAAAGCTCTCTGGCATTTTTAAGACTTTACAATCAGTATTCTACAGTACTCTTGTCTTAAGACTAAGATAATTAGAGTTTTAAAGACCTTGTATATTGATCATACTGCAAACGAGAACACATCACAGCTTCTACATACTGGCAATGATCAGAACTCATAGGTGGAATGATTTTTTTATTTTTGCAACAACCATTATTTTTCACGTTTGTGAGCACCACGTGAATCTCTAATATTTGTTATTATACCTGGTCCTCAGATTAGAAAACAGACATAGATAGAAGTTAAACAATATCCTCAGAGTCAGGGGTAGATGAGTCTATGCCCAGATGTTTGCAAACTCATGTTTTCAGACACTTAATATCAAGTACATTATCTTCCTTGGAATTATTTATGGATCCACATACAATAATTTGGAGACTTACTGGAGTATTCTTGGATAGTAAAATACTGCTTGTGGGCTATTAATCTGTAATTCAATTTTAAAATACTATAAGAAATAATAAACTGTGATTCACTACAACCAGAAAAATAACATTTATGATAACCCAGTAATAGAGAATATTAAAGTTCTGACATAGTTTCCTGATAACTTGCTGGATAATCAAAAAATACTGGAAGGAGGAATAAAGCCCATTACTCCTTGGACATAAATGCACCAGGAGACTGACAGCTTTACGGCATTTGAGGGTTTGGTGCCACAATAACTGCCAAAGCAGATTGATGGGTGATCTAGTCCATTGACCGCCAATTGTTCCAAATTGACTAGAATTCAGGCAATTTCTACATTTTATAGGCCACAATGAAAAGAAGCATTATTTCTGCATCCTCCTACAGAGCAAGACGAAATTTCCGCATTGAAGGGGAGCCCGACCTTTTGTGAAGGGGGTTCTAGCAGTGTGGAAACAGCACCGGCAGTGAGGATGAGCCACTGAGGTAATTAGTGGCACAGCCTCTCCCTGAATTGTCTTCTGTCGAGGCAGGCTCTGATGCATGGCCTTCAAAGACCAAGCAGCAAGGTCATACAATGACCTCATTGAATTGTAAGGACAAAGCCAAGCAGCCAACAAAAGACTGGTCTTTCAAAGCAACATCCAGAGAAGAAAACACATTCCCACTGTGTGTGGTGTTGTGTGTACCCTTATCAATTCCAGAAAAAAGACTGAAAGAGATGAAATGATTGATGGTCAGGTGCCGTGGAACAATGGTCTTGTACTCTGCAAAGGTTTATCAGTTGTACTGGTTTAATAAAATGCTACTTAGCCAGTAGCCAGGCAAGAAGTATAGGTGGGGCGACCAGAACAGGAGAATTCTGGGAAGAGGAAAGTCTCAGTATGCAGTCATAACCCAGCCACAGAGGAAGCAAGATGAGAATGCCTCACTGATAAAAGGTACCAAGCCACATGGCTAACACAGACAAGAATTAGGGGGTTAATGTAGGATATAAGAGTTAATAAGAAGACTGAGCTACTAGGCCAACCAGTTTTTAATTAATGTAGATCTCTGTGTATTTCTTTGGGAATAAATGGCTGTGCAACCCAGCAGGAGAGAAACCTCAGCCAACATTTGGAAGGCAATATTAAGAATTGTAAAGGAAAAGTCCCTGTGCCAGAAGAGGATTTGAGACTCTGCCTTCCTAATTTTATAAAGTTGTCTTATACAGTTAGGTACATTGCTCCCAACATTTACACCCATGACCCACAGAAATCCCTTAGCCCACATCAAGTGCACACAAAGAAACCAACTCAGAAGCTGTGTGAATCACTGCTACTGGGCTCAGCAATCTTACATCAGTGACAACCTTCTTTCCACCCTGCATATTTGCCCAGGGTGACATTAACTGCTAGGTTAAATCATGAACAGAATTGGGCCTTTATTGGGGTATGCCTCTTTGCTCACCCATTCTTTTTGCAAGTCATTGGCAGATGCTGGGAGGTCCAGATAGCATGCAAGCACCAGTGAAAAGGGATAGTCCCAACCTTCACAGCTCCGAGTCACATCTGAAAGGAAGAGGTGCTTGGACAACAATCCCTGCCAGGTTTGAGGAGCAGTTTCTGTCCATCATCTTGTCCTCAGGACTCCAGATACCTCTGGAAAATGTTATATTCCCCACAACTTACTTCCCTGCATTCACACTCATGCACACTGCCTTTCTCTCTAAATATGTAAGAGGAACAGTAAATATGAAATGTACATCAGCTTCCAATAGTCTCCTAGAAGACCAACATTTCCAATGAAAATAAGCTTTGTCCCTCCTCTCTCCTGTCATTTTCACTACTGTCCTTCAGCAAGTTCCCATCGCAGATTTCTAAACAAGACTGCCCACTTAAAATCAGCAATTAAAGAAGGGAGCCAGAGTTTTAGCTTACATTTGATCGATTTTAATCTTCTGAAGAAAAGTATATCACAAATCATTTCATGCTTTAAAATATCATTAATTTTGGAAATGAATTATCACAAGCTGTGGGTCCAATCAAAAGGGTTATTGATGGTTATAGAATAACAAAGTCAGAAATTCATTGAATCCTTACTGATAAGTTTTCAAATTAGGTTGCTCTTTTAATATTTTCATTGTTCATTATTAGTATTATTGTTTTACAGTGCCAAGATCAAGCCGAGGCCTGTGTGTACTGCAGGCAAGCACTCCACAACTGGACTGAATGCAGCACCCTTATTTTTTGTTCTGGAGATCAGAGTTTACAGTTACTTCGGCAATTAGGTGTCACCTTTAAAGATGACAAGTAGAAATTTAATTTCATTAATTATCTGGTTTATGAATAATTAATCCTGCCCCTCATGACCTCAGAAAGCATAGATCTAGATAGCCATGCCAGAAATTACTCTGTTCATACAGTTAGCCTGGCATAATTATTTTATTATTATAATTAAGTGCAACCATGCAAATGGGAGGATGATTTCTTTATTATGGCTGTTGCCAACATGAAAGCAATACTATCCAATATCTGCAAATTTACACTAAATGAGATAAACAACAAGGAAAGAACCCACTATAAAACCAGAAGCATCACCTTGTTTTGCTTAGCTGAAGATTTATATCACTGACTTGACTGTGTAATTCAGTTCTTAAATCATAAGTCTCTACTTTGGTTAACTTGCATAGAACTGGAGCAACATAATGCTCTATAGTTTTCAAATATTTACCAAGAGTGCTGATGGTCTGTGGCCATCCTTTTACAGGTAACACAGATCTCCAGCTTTGAAAGACAAATGGGAGGGAAGACATGCTTGCCTCATTACTTTCCTCCAGGTGATGTGCACTCACTGTGGGAGCCCACAGGTGTGAGTCCACTCCACCTCGACTGGAGGTCAGAGAGGTCAGGCCTATTCCTGCTGCTTCAAGGCGATTGACAAGAGGTTTGATTTAAGGTGTGGCTACTTACAAGATATCTTGACCTAGACTGTGGTTACTTGGTATTTGGGGTATTAAGATGGCCCACAAAGATGAATCCATTCCACCTGGACCATAGGTGAGAGAGTTCAGGCCTATTCCTGCTTCTTCAAGAAGATGATGAGAGGTTTGACCCAGGGAGTGGCTGCCCAGAGGACACTTGGCCTAAGGTGTCCTGCTGTCTGTCCTGCCTAAACAAACAGAATACTTGACTCAGGGCGTGCTTCAGAGACTGAAGTGGAAATTGCACTGTTTGTTCCTTGGGTCATGTTAAAGCAGTCTTTTCCCATCTTCCCCTCTTTTTGGATTAGGGTATATAAGGAAAATAAATGCGGGCAAATTGAGTATTCACTGGATTGTCCTCCCAGTTCCATTCTGTATCTCTGCTCCTTCTGCTAAAATTCCTAATCCACATGCCCCTACCATGGAACATGCAACCCCCGTGGAGGCTGGACCACAACAACTCATTAAAATTATTTGTTTATAGGCTGCATAATTGGCAGACAAAGGGTCAAGGTTTGACCCAACTTCCACATAGATAAACATTTAATGGCCGCAGTTGTAACTAAATCCCTAGTGACGTTCTCAAAATAGAAGTCATGGTCAGACCATCAGGCAGGGCTGGGCGGGCACAGTCAGACAACACTGGCCTGACATGCCTGAAGCCTTGGATTCAATATGTGTTACCTCAAAATAAAAGCAATTCATAATGGTTAAATTTCAAAATCATAGAAAAAACAGATTAAAAAATTGAGAGGAAGTGGGGTGCATGAGAGGTTTGGAGGGATGAGCAAGGTAAGGGATGTAGAAAAGAAAAAGAAGACAGTGTTCTAACTATATTTCAAATAAATATATTAGGAAAAAAAGAAGCACAGAAAGAGACCAACTCACACGTGAAACATTTGATCTTGGGAAACTGGAGGCTCAGGCACAAAGTACGCCATGTCAATCCCTCACCTCCTTCAACAGTCATCTGAGAGGGTAAGAAAGTGGTTGAAGGAGGCAGGGGTTTCATTGGAGGAGGGGATATGATAAAGCATGGAGTTCTGGGGAAGCCACCACTCCATTTGGATGAGGAGGAAGAAGATGAAGACGGAAAAGCAGACTTCAGGGGCTGTTCTCTTCCTGACAACTGCAGTGGAGATTCCTAGGTATAAAGCTGAGTGGGAAGAGCTAATTTGAGATTCCCTGATAGCAGTAGAGGAGACGAGTACAGAAACTGATGAGTGAGGATGAAGTTTTCTTGGGTGGAGAAGCTAACAGAAGGTTCAGGCACACCAGGGACACAGTCAGGAATTTCCAAGTATCTGGAAATCAGTAAAAACAAGGGCTGGTGGGAAAGTTTTCAACTTACTGGCGAGAAACCCAATTAGACAATTGCCATAGGAATCAAAGATAGAGGAGGGTCCAGGGCTGAGGAGAAAGTGGGATCAGCCTCAATGTGAAATCTGGCTAAGTCTGGGGAAGAGCAGAAGGACCTGGGAATTAACTAGGCGGAAGAAAAGTTGAAAGGAGGAATTTCAGGATCAACCAGGTTGAGTAATTTCTGTTTGTTTATCCTCTTCAGGGCTAGGAAAGAATCCACAGCACCTTGCCTGCAAAGGGACTGCCGCTGCCAAACTGCATCCCTCCCTCGGACTAAGCATTAGTTTCAGAGTCTCGGAAAAACTGAATTGTACATCATTCTTTGTCACAAGACGGTAACGATTCTGCTTCAGCATCTTACTCTACTTGGTGTGTTCATCCTGGGGCCAAGTCTGGGATATCACCCATATGGTAATCGCTGGGCTCCCCTCAAAGTGAGGAACCTCAAAGACTCCCATCAGTGCTCTGCCCAAGTAACTGCAGAGACTCTACAATCCTGCTCACTTCTGTTTCTTAAACCCTGGGAGTTACAGAGCAAAAATCCCTCCTCATTATCAATAAAGACTTTCCTCTGGGGCCTGTCTTCCTCTCTAGTGTTAAATGCCCAAAAAGTAACAGTTGGGGACTTCTGATGGAAGGGGCAGGCCTAGGCCAGCGACTAGGTATCTCTCTACATCCTGGTTTTTAAGGCTTAGAGAGAGGACAAAAATATTTTGGGTGAACCATAGCTAAAAAGAAAGTGGAAAGTAAATTTAATTTTAGCAACCCCCTTAAAAAAATTGGAACATAGGAAATGTGCTGTTTAAAAATACATTTCAACCACAACTGTAAATCCAGAAAGAAGGGGAAAAATGAAGCATATTAACTTGTTTAATTACTCTGTCCTCTGAACTATGTAGTAAATATCTGATATTTACTTCATTACTTTCTTTAGAATAAGAAATATAATCAATGTGAAAATATGGGGGAAAGGTACATAAGAGAAAAACCATGAATCAGTTGTTGAATAGAAAATGGGAACAGGTTCCATAAAAATTGATTCAAAAGAAGCATTCTTTCCACTCAAAAAAAGAAAAGAAAGAAAGAAAGAAAAGAAAAGAAAACGCATCTCTTAAAGGCCTAGTGCTTTTAAGGCAATATGCTGGACTTTTCAGAGACCATAATGAGAGGATCCTTGGCAATGCACTCTCAGCTAATGGCCTTGTGCGTGGAATTAGTCAAGACCACAGACAACCAAAATATGTGATGCCATGAGAGAGGCCAGAATAAATGTTCCATCTGCCACTGTAGTACTCTGAAAACTAAAGAAAAAAAAAAGCGTGGAGAAGAAATTCCTCGAGGAGGAGAATTCTAATTGCACACTTGGGAAGAAAGTAAGAGGATAGTATATGTTCATAGGAGGCAAGATCAGGTTTAATTAGGAATTTGGATCTGATCACACCGTTCCAGGTCATGCAGCCTGTCGTTTGCTCTGACAAGGTTCAATAAACATAACATAGCTTCCTCAAAGAGTGTGAAAAGGTGAAAAAGATGGGGAAATATTCAATCACCTATTTCAAAAAATCTGTTACCATTTCAGAAATTGAAAAATACAAGTGCCTCCAAACTGCTGTGAATATTCCTAGGTTTTTCAGGTCATGCTGGGCACTGATCCATTTATAAATGGACCATTTAAAGCATGAATACTGGTCATCAATAGGGATGCAAATTCCTATTTTCTTAAATCGGAAAGCAGCACAGAGATCAGAAAGGAAGCCATGGGATTAGAATACTTGTAGTAAACGTGATGAGCCTGATCCTGCACAGTGAGGTCACTGGGTGGCCTGTAACTAGTGTTCTCCACAGTATCTACATGCCACTTCCCAGGGTACCCTACCCCTGGAGAGACAGCACGGACACTTGGTTCATTGGCTCAATGTGTAACTGAAATGCTCATTTTATGCACTACAGTGTCTAACCTACATGTGGACTAATCATACAAGTCCTTGTCCAAACAGAAATCCTTTTGTAATTTGCTTGCCTGATAATTAAACAGATAAAAGTATGGCTGTGCACCCAACTGTGAACACGTGTTTATCAGCCACGGATGTAACACCTTGAATATCAAAATCCACTTCCTTCAGTCTTCCACAAGACAGACTGAGAACTGGAAACCAGTGTCTGTGAAGATGGTTTGCATGCTGCCAAATAACAGATTTTCCTAATAGTCTGTGTCCTGTACTTGCCACAGTAAGACAGATTGACAGAGTCCGTAGACCAAGAGCTATGCATTCCATATTATGTATGTTTTCCTTCAAAATACAATGTAAAATGCAATCACCTGCAACTAATAATAGTAAGACATTGCTGCATATTGGATACTGAGGAGTATCTATATTGTGTTAATTTCTCTCTCTCTCCTTCCTCCCTCACATATTCTCTTAAACCTGATTTTTTTAAATTTCTTTTACATACAGGAAGAAGTTAAATATTTTGTCATAAGTCTTGAAGGAAAAGCCCAATACTATTTCCCTCGTTACCTCTAGATTCTATGCTTTAACCTAAAAACATTGGGCAAAAGACACATGCTAAATTTTTATCCAGAAAAAAAAAGTCCGTATCACTGAGGACAAAACTTAAAACATGTTTTTGATCCCTGGCCTATACTTGAAGGAGTGTTTTACAAATATAACAGTAGACGGATTGAACCTCACGGTGACACACTTATTTGTTTGTTCACCTGGGCAAGGTGTGTGGACTGGGAATCTATAACTTTCCAGACAGCTAAATTGGGTATGAAGAGAGGATTGGAGGGATTGCTTGAAAATGGTCTCAGGTGATTTTGCAGAAATCCTGGATCTATTGGTGTGAAGTCTGTCAGGTTTCCGTGAGCTCAGCAGACTCTGATTTATTCCTGGTGACTCATCTCCTCTCCTTTGGAAAGTTTAAATAATGCATTTGGGTTTCTTGCAAAGGATTGGCACTAAAGTGGCCTGTCTACACTTTTCAGAGTGCATACCTCACCCCTGAAATGGAGGCTGAAATATAAAGAATGTTACGTTTCTCTTGGCATTCCTCCGATTCCCAGATGTTGGCAAAGGTTATGAATAATGGCTTTATAACCACATCGACTTGAGAATTCTAAGAATTGATTAAAATTATAAAACTACACGCAGAGGCATTATAGAACCCTTTTCCATTTTATGTACGAATGAAATAGTCACTTAAAAATAACTTCTCTATTTCAAAATTAACACATTAATTAAATGATAGCGTCTGACTGTGCTGCCCAATCTGCATGAAATCTGTGCTTCCTTTGCCTCAGTCTGAAATTATTACAACCGCCACGCCTTCCTGACAGAAGAGTTCTAAACTCATCCCTTATGCAGGAAAATTGTCTATATTCTGTGAATAATGTTTTAAATAAATTCTGATTGGCTAGTAGCCAGGCAATAAGTATAGGAGGGACAACCAGACAGGAAGTAGAGGTGGGTCGATGAGAACAAAAGAATTCTGGGAAGGAGGAAGCCCATTCTTCTCCAGTCCTGTCCCAACCACAGAAAAAGGAAGATGTGATTGTCGGCTGAAAAAAGTACTGAGCCATGTGGCTAACATAGATAAGAATAATGGGTTA